>CM043724.1:1012284-1254863 GCA_023969325.1 Oryzias curvinotus
CCGACGCATGTTCCAATCCTCAAATGCACTTAACCTGCAGGCGGGCGCATTGAAGAGGAGCGCCGCCTCATCAGAAACGTGGGGGGCTCACATCTGAAGGGGAGTGGCACCCGTCACGGCCTTTTGTCTCTGGATAAGTGCGCACGTAGCAGAGCGGTTATTAGCCATGCACGTGAAACGCTAGCCAAGGCGTGCGGTGACCCCAGGGGGGAGGGGGGCGCGCGCCTGTCTCGGGAACAGCTGTGCCGCCCACTCGCAACAGTTGTACCCTTCCCACAGCGGCCTTGTGGGAGACGCCGCGGCCTGAAGATGATACCTCACTTCACTGGCGCTCGCGCCGGCTACATGGCAGGGGGGGAGGGGAGGCGGCGTTTCTCTAAAAGAAGGGATGAATGCTGGAGGGGGGGGGGGGGGGTATTTACAGGATCAATATTTACCCAAATTCTGCTCGGGAGATCCAAACACCGCTGCTGCATCTTTGCAAAGTTGGGTGAGATGGGAAACTGGCTTGCTTATGAAGATTTTCATTAACCCCCCCCAACCATAACATAAATGGTTGATCAGATTATCGGGGTATTAAAACAGAAAAGGCAGATTCTCTTCCTTCCTGCTCAGTTTTTGGTCTATATTTTTTTTCTCTCTCCTCACGACGGCTCATTAAAACAAATGATGAAGAATTTTAAAAGGCTTTGGCGGTGCCGAGCAATTTCCTTTATTATTCTCTAATCCTTGATGAAGAGTTTCATTTACATGTGGAGAAAACATGCATTTCAATGCCTACAGACTTGATTCATCTCCTTGTAATGCAATAGTTAGTTTTAATTGCTTTTTAATGCAGTCGCTTGGCTGTATTATTGCAGAAAACAAACTTTGTGTTGCGTCCGTTTTGAAGTCAGACACTATCTGAGGGGAGCAGCGGCGCCGTTATGAAACATTGCGCCTTAATAAAGGATGTTTGAACTCACAGCTTGCTGTCAGATCAAGATGGAGATGTGTGCTGTGAGCGTTGGCAAACCGCCGCAGATGAACTGTGACACCTAAATCAACAACTCGCAGAAGGACTTTGCCCCAAAATTCATTTGTCAATAGAGCGAGTCAATACTCGCTGATCTGCGCGCAGCTCCAGAGCCTTCTGTCTTCCCGTCGACACACAGGACAGTGTCTGGCTAGACGTCTGGCCATCAACCCGCATTATCGGTGCGTCTGCTGTGTAAATGCAGCGAGCGCTGATCGTCCCGATCGCAGCCGCGTCCCTCTTTGTTCCAGCGAATGAACCCAACACGACACAAATGGAGTCCAACTCAGTCTCTGGGAGGCGGCTCCTGACTGATTTATATCACGCTAAGTGTGGGAAGTCACGGAGCGCGGGTTCACAACGCCGAAGATGTCGGGGAGTTGTGGCTTTTATTTCAGCATCAAACATTTAGGTTGGAAGTTGGGGGGAATTTTCAATCAACTCTAAGGTAACCTTTAGGATCTTCTGATGGAATAAACGTGTTAAATGACAAATGACGACCATAACATGAAACTATGGGAGGCTGCATCAGTTCTTACATCAGGCACCACAGCAAAACTACTAGAAATTACAGTTTATAGGTAACTTTTTATAAAATAGTACGATTCATCTGTCAAATTCTGGTCTCTCTTTTGACTTTTGCTGCTAGTTGCTTGTCCAGAAGTGGGTTCGTAAACTTGACGCTCCTGACGTGTGTGGGAGAAACTACTGTCAAATGTTTTTAGCCTCAAATCTACATGGAAGCCACACATGACCTTGTGAGTCGGAGAGAGCTCGGAGCAGAAACGCTTCTCGTCCACATCGAAGGGAGCCAGTCATGGTGGCTCGGGCATCTGGTCTGGATGCCTTCCTTGATTAAGACCCGAAGTCCCCTAAAGGAACAGTCCCATTCCCCCAAACACACGCAACAAAGTAGGGTTTAGGGTCTTGCCCCAGGACACTTTGACGTATGCGTAGGCAAGAAGCGAAGCAAACCTGAGACCCTACTTGAATATGATTTCTGGATGGTCTCTCAAAAGGAGAAGCTTCAGGTTTCTGTTTTAAGACGTCGAAGGACCAGAATCAGAACTGTTCTAGACTCTAAACTGATGTGATTGGCGCTAAAAACTAAATCTGTGTTCTTTTATCTTTTCCTGTTCTTACCCTCTGACTTTGACTGCTTCAGGTGTCCCTCGTTTAAGTATCAGATGATCATCAGTTTTCTCGATACTCTGGTTGCATGAATGCGAGCAGCAAACCTGGTTTTTCAGGGAGGATTCTGTCACAGCAGCAGCAGCAGCAGCAGCAGCAGCAGCAGCAGACACAGCAGGTCAGACAGAAGAAAGACATCTGGATAGGAAAGGAGGGTGATGTCTCTTTATTTACTACAGGAGGTGGTCGCCTGCTTCCTGCCCTGCATGTAAACCTGTGTGGGGACTTCTCCTGATGCAGTCTGTCCCATCACATGCTTTTAAGAAGTGTCTATTTTTTTTAACCCTTGTGCTGTCTTGGATGACTCCACCCTTATTTTGACGTGTTCTCCCTACCATGAAAAAGGTGGATAAAGGTGGAAAAATTTTATGTAATCCATTGAACCAGTGAAGATCACAAATCATTGAAAAAAAAAGGTTCAGCGCACTCTCTAGTGGGTCTAGATGACCCAACTCCCAACAGTAAAGTGCCTAGGATAGAACAAGGGTTACAGAGTCTCTGACTGTCACGACAATAAGAGGACGTGCTATATCAAGTATTAACTCCTCAACGCTTGGGTCCAAAACACTGATAGAACACAAGAGCAAAGCTGCAGCTCTTGAGTTACGTTGTTTTCTTTCCCCCATCCCTCCTTTTTGTCAGAAAAACACCTGATCCTGGTCATTTGCAGCAGGTGAGGCGGATAAATCTGTAAATTGCAGGAAAACAATGACCCTCCTGGAATGCAGTTTGACTACACTTTGTTCTAAGACGTGGGGAAAAAAACAAATATTCATTTAATTCCAACAGATTTCCTTTTTTCTTTTGTTTACCTGAAAACCCTCCGTCCTTGAAGCCTCTAGTTCCAACTGCCCTTACGGGCGGATATGTACGGAGCCCGTGTCCTGACATTAAAAAACGAAAATACATCTCATTCCCACAAATTAATATCTTGTTTGCACAAAATACTATTCCGTTCCCACAAGATCATATTCTGTTACCTCGAAACAATGAATTTGTGCAAACAAAAAAATGTATTTGTGCGAAACGAATAATTATTCACGTCATAAGTCCTTCATAAACACCGATATGCTCTCCGTCCAACTGCAAAAGCCACTTTCAGCGGTAACTTCCGTGTCTCCGTGACCCACATTCAAAAACGAGAAACAAGAATGATCAATTTATTATTGTCTAAATGAATATAAGAAAAATATCATAAGATTTATGATACCTAGGCTTGTTGCTTTGCCATAACATTCACCGGACCTAGCTCCGCCGCAGAGCTCTTTAGTTTTACTTGTCATGCCGGCATTCGGGCAGCTGGCTGGCCAGTACACAGACAGCCAGCTGATATTGTAGTTTAGGGTTGAATAGGAATAATAATATTGTAGCTTTTTAATGTCAAGTCACGGGCTCTGTAGATATGGGATGTCTGCGGGTGAAAAATGATCAAACCTGCAAGCAGCTGACCCGCACAAAATGTCTAGGTGGTAGACCGTCGAGAGAAAATGTTCATGCATGTTTTTTCCTGGGGGCGTGCTGAGCAAATAGTATATATAACACGCGTTTAGGGTGAGATGCAAGCGTGTCCTGAGGACTGTACAAATAGTACTAATAGTACTATTCACATGATATGTGCACGCTTCTCACGTGATACATGCGCGCTCCTGACTGTTAATAATGTGGGGTCAGCAAGGGTCCGGTGTTCGCACCTTACCAACGACTACAGTGTGGTGTAGGGACGCCGTACGACAGCATCACCTGTACGTCTGAAGTGCGTGCAACTTCCATTATCCTATTAAAGACTTCACAAAACACTTACCACACACGACAATGGTACGTTCCATTTTCATGACGCCAATTGAGGAAGCTGTACGAGCCTTGAGGGAACTACAAAACACACCTCAATTCAATTCAAAGAGTTTATTATCATATGCACAGTAAAGAAACGGGTTTCCCTGTACAATGAAATTCTTTCACCTGCTGTCCCATTAAGATGCAGCAGGTGACCCACCATACGAGTGCATGTGACTGAGGCACAACATACTGCCACCTACTGTATGGAGGGTGAAACAGGAAGCTTACCCTCAGACAGAAGTTTTTTTTTCTTTATTGATAAAACACTTGAGGTGTAAAATTTGTGACAGTTGTATACAATTATGACAAGTATAGAATAATAGAAAAATGTAAAGGACATGTACAAACAACAAATGCAATATAAAATAAAAGAAATTATAACAATAATACAGAGAAAATACAAACTCAAATAAAAGATAAAAAGATATAATAAAAGATATTAAAATAAAAAGGGGGTTACATAGACATTTTAATGATTCTTAACTTTAGGGGCTCTAAAAAAGCTGCAAGTTACATATGATGCGGATGAAAAAAAAAAGCAGAGTTCTTTATCAAATGTGAAAAAATATGGTTTGATTTTAAGGAATCAACATTTCTGTATATAGAATTTATGTCATGGCTAACGTAACGGACAGACCCAGACGCTGGAACCCGAAAGAAACACAGGTGAGTTTGTGGGTGAGAGAAAGAGGTTTTGATATTGATTCTCGGTTAGTAGATGGGTCCTGGCGGAGCTGTGGCGTCCCTGGGGAAACCGATGGCGGGGATGGTTCGGTTCGGCAGCCCGAGGCGACACTGGTGGAAACGACCGTAAGGAGGCAGAGGAGCAAGGCTTAGAGAAGAGCAAAACAAGGACTGTGGCTAAGAATGTGGCGACCATGCTGTGCACCATAGAGGAGCAACGAACTGGCGCTGAGTCTGGGTCCAGGATCTCCTTATGAAGGCCGGTGGAAGATGAGGTGAGTGGAAACAGCTGTGTCTAATCAGGAGCCAAGCAGAGAGGGGAGGGGGAGGAGTCTGACAGAGGCACCATGACAATTTACCCCAAATAATTACAACATTTAAAATAAGTTCTGTGTTTTTGTTTTCTAAAATAAACCCTTAAATGATGTCCTTGATAGAAAAGTCTGCTAAAACCTTCAGACAGAAGTCAGACCATGTCGTGCTCTGACTGGGTTTAATACGAGTTCTGAATGTGAGGACGTCCCGGGCCATCGGGTGCTGATCTGGGTTCTGGGCCACAACGATCTGACCCATGGCCACTTCTGTCCAAAATCTCAGGGATCTTGGAGTTGTGTAGGTCAGAGTGTTTTTGAATAAACTTTTTTATGCCCTGAGTGAGTTTGACCTTGAACTTTTCCCACTTGTTTATTAACATGTCCTGGCCTTGTTTCAAAAGAACCTTATTCATAAATCTGGCTTTGCGTTGACAGAACTTCTTAAGAAGAGTTCACAGCTGGGTTAAATTCTTGTTTCCTTCACTCCTGGTGTCTGTGGACCTCCAAGTATGAAAGTAGAACTTGTCTGAATTTTGTCTTGTTGGTTTGATAAAAAGTTGATTTTTAGAACCATCATGGCTTCTTGGTTTTTGTGAAGAACATGAAACATATAAAATCCCAAATAAGGACTTTTTCTGTCAAAATTTTGAAAAAATGACCTTTTTTGCATCTTGTCATCCATCAAAATAAATGAGATGAAATGGAAATTTAGTTTAAGTAAAACTTTCACTGACACAAAAGTTCAGAGATTGCATTTATTCAAATTAGAAAAACAGACTTTTTATAGTGTAAAATATGATATTATTGATATGTTTCAGTCTGCATGTGAGAAAGAAAGTAGAAAAACGTTTGCGTACAAACCAACAACAGTTTAAGGCGTTAAAAACCGTAAATATGAGCTATAAGTGGGTTGTTTTTTTCCAGTTGGTAAAGTTTTGTCAGGTTGGACTCCCAGCAGCTGTTTTCTTTTTTTTTTTTTGCCTCTTTATGAATTTACTGGCACAAAAACAACAATCAGATTTTTCTTTTTTTTAATGTAAAAACAAAGATGTACAGAATGTTTGCAGCACCCACCACAACACCGTTCACATTTCAGACAATAAATCATTAGTAACAACCGTGGCATCTCCTTCCCTCTCATCTCCTGCGCGCCCCCACCCTCTTAATGCCAATGAGAGCAAGATGGGAAGATTCCATCCAACTCTCCAGATCCGGCATGTTGTTTCTCCCAGAGGGGAAAAATTAATTCCTCCTCCTCCTCCTCACCATCCTCCTCCTCCTCCCTTTTCTCCGCCAAGGTGCAGTGTGCTCCTTCTCTTTTTCTCTCCCCGTCTGAAAGACTACAAGAGAATGAGAACCTCTCCTGAGGGGATCCAGCTTATATACTATTTCATCCGCATTTAAATCCTCTGATAAATGCCAGTGTGAATGCCTTAGCGGGGAACTTGCAAAATAAAGAGAGATTATTTTCTGGAGATACTAATATTAGTCTTTTGGCACGGAGTCGAGTGAATACGACACCAAGCGTGGGGAAGTCTATTGATGCTGATATTTAATCTACTGTAAGCGTTGCTCATTGTCAAAGGAGTGGAAGAAAGGGAAGAGGAATGCGGGGTTTTTTTATTTTTTTTTATTTACGTACCTGTGAGAATGGAGATTCATTCAAATAGATGACTTATCAGTCCAGAACAGAACCTCCCTCTCCCCGCAGGCAACGAAGAGGCAGATAAACAAGTTAAGGCTCACATTATTCTGACGGGGAACGCTTTCTTGGTCGGATCTGGTTTCTCTGCGTCCGCACTCCAACTTTTTTAACGAGTTGAAGCGTTTCCTTCAAGTCTTCGGGAAGTCCTGTTCCGCTCCTTTCAGGTACAAGGCGACACTTTCCAGAGATCACACGGAGACCAAACATCATCAGAAGTGTACGTTGTTGTTCTTTGTGTTGATTGTTGCTTCCCGCTGCGTCTGTGCCGGAAGATGAAGGTTTTCCGTCACTTGAATTCCTTTCAGGGCCCGTTAGGCCGTGCTTGTCATCTGAATGAAAAGGAACGGTGGGGATTTTTGTGCTTGCCCTTAATCTCCCTAACTGATGCTGGGAGTGCAAATCCAATCCAATTACAGGCGATGCGGGGCCTTCAGCCTCTTTGAGGAAAGATACTGGAGACACTGATGGTTATCTCCTTTTATTTTTTCCTCTCCGGGCTGCTTGCAAGCAGCTGCAGCCAGGGAGGTCACAGGACCCCACTTGTTTCCTCTCATTTCCTACATCATACCTCCTCCTGTCAGGATCATGAGGCACAGAAAAGGGCTCATTTTAAGGGGCAATTAATACCTCAGCAAGAGGGTCAAACATGTATGTGATCTTCTCAATTCCACCTGATCAAACGCAACTTTTATTGTGGAAGCAAGAATCGACCGTTTCTAGTTCTGAAGCTCGGATAGGTTGGGATAAGTCTGACGTTTTGTTACAGAGCAGAGACGTGGAGAACAGTTCTGAAGAATGGAATGGTGCTGATTGGACAGGACCGACCCGGCCTCTGGAGTTTTAGTGGAGGCAGCAACTCCAAACTCCACAGGAGTGACTCTGCTCCAGCTCATTTCTGGACTGAAAGCCTCGATTTTGTTGTCTGAGAAAAAAGGATTGAGATCAAAGGTTGATGCCCGAATCTTGCTTGATTTCTTTTACCTACAAAGATCTTTATTTGTAATAAAAATCTAAATATTCTCCCAAAAACTCTCAAACCTTTGAAAAAAATGTAGGTTGAACTAGAAAAACTTGCAGTTCCTGTTTAGATGAATATGAATGATGATGCAGAAAGATGTGATCCAACTGCAGAAACCAAAAGAAAATGTAAAGAAAATTTAAAAAAATAAATGATAAAAAAGACAGATAAGTTCATATCCTGCTGTTTTAAAATAATTTCTTTAACAGTCACGTTAAGTGCTTAACATTTCTAACTAAAGAAACACAAGTCTCAGATCCAGATTCCAGCTCAGACCAGGAAAACACATTTGTCTGTAAGTGGATTATCAGAATGGAGCGGAGCAGAGAGCATGTGGCCCCGCCCAGTGTATTTCTGACATCACAAACACAGTTTTTCTCAAAAGTCATGTTTTCATCTGCTCCTGATTCACAATGATCTGCATAAAAAAATGCTCAAAAGTCTTAATTTTCTTTGTATTTATGTCCATCATGAGAAAAATGCCACAAGAACATGTTAAAGACACCAAAAAAACACAAGTTTTCATTGTAGTGTGTCCTTAAAAAAGTCATTTCTTGATAGATTTGGATGCAGCATAAATTAAAGGGTAACTCCCAGTGTTGTCTGTCACCGGGTTTGACGACTGAAGGTTATTCAGAAACACAAAATTACAACAGAACATGTCATGGTAACGCTGTTGTTTACAGTACGGTACTTACAGCGTACTTAAGTATTATTTACATGGTACTTTATATGGAATTTATTGGGTACTTTATGTGTCTACTTACATGGTACTTGCTGTGTATTTATGTAGTACTATTTGGTTCATACTTATGTGATACATACTGGGTATCATATACATACTGGGTATTTACATGTTGTGCAAAGGTGTCTTTTGTGGTACCTACCACATGTAAGAAAAAGGTCAGTACATATAAAGTACCTTGAATTTAAGTCTGCATTCGTATGTTTCATGGTATTTACCATGAATTTACCACAGAAACTACCCCTTAAGTACATTGGGTTAGTCAGCCCTAATTCCACTCTATTACATGGTACTTTCAGTAGTAAATGCTGGGTATGTTCACGTATTCCTGCCCGTACAGTGTACATACACACTTGGTCTTCTGACCTCACCAAATGAGACAATGCTAACTTGTTGTTAAGGGTGAAGTAACTGCATTGTAAAAACATATTCTGGCCTGATTACTTCTTGTATTATGAGGCAAATTTAAAGAGAAACAAATACAGCAGTGAAAACAACAATCTTTAATATGATTCACTTCTGCAGCATACAACGTGTCATCACAATGAAATTTGTTTGAAGTTCTCAACAAAACAGTAAAAAGGAGCATTCCAAGGAACAGATTTTTTCATATTATTGATCTTTTCTTGCAGTTTTGTGTTGTTCCAGGAATGATTCACACTCCTTTGCATAGCTCATGAGTTTGTCACCCACCGTGAAAACAGGAAATGGCCCCAGATCCTCACCTTCTCCAGCCAAAGTCATTTCTGCAATAGTTGCAGTCACATCTATTGTATTTTTGTCTTTATTACACTGGCAACATGTGAGGGTCGTGCTTTTTGTCCGTCGAAATTCCTTCAGCAGAGTTTGGTAACGGAGCAGGACTTCTTCAGGGTTTGTAACTACCTTTCTTTTTGTAACTATCTTTACCAACAAGTTAGCATGGTCTCATTTGGTAAGGTCAGAAGGCCATTTACTACTGAAAGTACCATGTAGTTGAGTGGAAATAGGGCTGACTTTCTTTTACAGTCCAGTTTCAGTGTACTTGAGGGGTAGTTTCTGTGGTAAATTCATGGTAAATACCATGAAACATACAAGTGCAGACTTGAATTCAAGGTACTTTATTTGTACTTACCTTGTTCTTACATGTGGTAGGTACCACAAAAGACACCTTTGCACAACATGTAAATACCCAGTATGTATATAATACCCAGTATGTACCACATAAGTATGAACCAAATAGTACCACATAAATACACAGCAAGTACCATGTAAGTACAGAGTAGACACAAAAAAGTACCATGTAAGTACCCAGTATGTCTATAATACCCAGTATGTACCACATAAGTATGAACCAAATAGTACCACATAAATGCACAGCAAGTACCATGTAAGGACAGAGTAGACACAAAAAGTGTCCAGTAAGTCCCGTAAAAAGTACCATGAAAACACCCTGTAAGTACCCAGTAGTTTCACAATAAGTACCATGTAAATACCACTTAAGTACACTATAAGTACTGTACTGCAAAAGACAGCGGTACCCGTGTCATTGATGAGGCTCATAGAGTTCCACTGTAGCATCAATCAGACCCCTGAAGGGCAGATTCTCATCTTTGTCTCCAAACAGTCACAGTTTGGTCACCAACTCTTCCCAGATTTCCCCAAAAGTGAACTTTGACATCAGACTGTTTTATAGCTCTAAATACCATATTTTTCTTTTTGTTTAGAATATTGTTTCTCTTTTAACATGTTTTAACAAGCAATCTTTTTAGCTGTAGCCAGCAAACGAACACTCAATTCTGCTGTTATCATCTTTACGTCAGCTTCAGGGAAAATTCAGAATTTAATTGAAAGTTTTTACTCTTTGAACTCGGCACGGACAAACTCCGACATATACTGTGGAATTCCCCTCCTCTGTCGTTACGTCAGATCGGCTCTTTTGAGTTATAAAACTCAGATGTTTCAATTCAGAAAAGCTTTTAGTTGATCTCAGTCAAGTAGTTTAACTCTCATTTGGACTTTTGGTGAGTCCCGTCAGGCGTGGATGTTAAAATCCGTCTCTGTTTGGGTTTTATTTTTGTGAAGCACTTTGGGATTTTAATCTATGAGAAATGCTAATTAAATAAAATTGAATTTACTTGCTTTACTTCCTTAAAGTGACTTTGTGATTCACGCAGGAAAGGAAGGAATTTTCGTGAACTTTTTTCTTGATTATCGTTCACAAAACGCAGCGGTCTCTGCCGCTGGTACAGATTAAGATCATCAGTTTATATTTGACTTTGATGATTGGATAAGTGTTGCTGGGACTTTGGCTTTCTGGGCACTCAAAGTGTCTCTGCTGGTCCCATTCTCATCTCCAGTCAATCCCAGTTTGGCTTTATTTAAGTCATGGAAAAATCACAACGTTGACCAACATCGCTTTTCCCCTTCTTGCTCCAAGATACTATAGATTATTATATAGATTATTTCATACACAAAAGAAGATGGTTCATTTTTGTGGAATTTCACCAACAAACACGGAGAAATAACATAAAATAAAAGGATAAATGGGGGGGGGGGGTCATTTTGGCATGTCTGATGAAAAAAAACAGAATGGAAAATAAAATTGAACAAAAACCTTAAAAATACAAAGAAAAAGTCAAATGTAATTGAATTTTTGCAAACAATAAAAAAAACAAAACAGCACTTTTGAAAAGGGATTAAATGTTCACATTTCACCTGTGCTCCCTAAAATATTTGACAAAATCAGAAGTTTTCTTGTTTACTATTTTAAAACATTTACATTAAATGTAATAAAAATGATTATTACAAGAAAAAAGCCAGGATCTGCTTTCCATGTCTGTGCATATAAAATATAAAACTCTAAACGCTGCTTAAGTTCTGCTTCTGTATTGATGTAAATGCTTTCAAAACTTTATGTAAAGTTAGAATTCTTTTCAAAACCGTAGGTTTTTTAGCGCTGTATGTCTGACTAACTGTGTTTTTGCTTGAATAAAGCCTGAAACGCATGTTTGGAATCCTGACACAAACTCCTGACATCTTTAATCCTCGCTCCGGAGAGCACGGCTGACAATGCGGCTGTTAAAACTAATCTACGATTACAAAATATTTCAAACTCAAACTGAGATTATTCAAATCCCCCCCTGGTGTAATCGCACCCGGTTGCCGCCGTGTAATCTGGACCCAACGAGGCCCGCATTCATCCTCCTGCTTCCTGCGTATCAGCAAAGCTTTTTTTTTTGGGGTGGAAAAACTTAAAGACGTCGCTGCTTATTTTGTATCATTAAAATATTAATCGCAGATTAAGCTCCTTAATACCCCACGGATTGCCATTTTTAAAAAAACAAATACAATGCCTCCCCCGCTCTTTTCTTTGCAGAAACCTCCTGGCATCTCAGGAATCAGCCGCATGTTTGTGTGCTGAAAGAAAGACAGGAAAGGATAGAACTGTAATCCCCATCAATGCACTTTACAAACCACCTTCTTGCTAAAATGTGTGACTAATGGGCACAAATCTGCAGCTTTAGAAGCTGTCAGCAAAGACTGCCGAGGCTGTTGTTCCAGCATTCACGCACAAACCTAATAAACCCTCTGCTGTTTGTTTTTCTGCAGGAGTCTTTTAGCCTGCGCGCACAGCAAACGTACCTTCAGGTCTTCTTTCTCTTTTCAGGCCTTTTCTTTTTATTTTTTTTCCCTGCGTTCCTCCTCCTGCCTGGTCTGTGTGCCGTAATGACATTAAAACGGCAACACTTAAAGGGCTTTTGATGGGAGCCGCTTTGTCTCCTCTGAAGGCTTCCAAAAGGAGGCTTTCATTTTGTTGTGGGATTTAATGCTAGTGTGTGTTACCTGATAACATGACGGCAGAGCGGGGAAGCGGGAAACACCGTCAGGGACGCTGACCGCCAACGGGATTGCGGCTGACGCCGGCCGTCTGTGTTCGTTCCGAACGGCCAGATTACGGAGGAACTTCATCCCAGAACGAACCCCGGCCTGAAAAAGGAACGGAATAAGAAATCTGAGAGAAAAGTCCTCTCCACTATTTTCCCTCATTATAAATTATGTATCATTTGCCTCATTTGGTGAAAGTTTAAATTCCGATGCCATCTTCTTCATTCAGACCTGACCTAGACTTGAAACACTGAGGAAAACTGTGTCGTTTTTTTTGGTGTTTTAACATGTTCTTTTGGTATTTTTCTCACAATGGAGGACATGTGTAAAGAAAACTAAGATTTAAACAGCATTTTTGAGTATTCCTTTATTTAAAATGTTGTGAATCAGGAGCAGACAGACAAAAATGCCATTTGAAAAAGGTTGTTTTGTAAAATCTACAATCGGCGGGACACAAGCTCCATTCTGATGCATCCACTGCCTTGGTGGGAGGGGCTGGAAGCTAGCAGGAAAGCCAATAGTCCCGCCCACAAGTCAGAGGAGGATTCCTCATGAACTCCTGCCGCTCTGCAGACACTAAGTCCCAGAAAACGGCACAGGTTTGTGGCTTAACGCAGCATGATCCTTCCAAAAAAACCACCATGAACGCTTTGCAAACAGATGAGAAGATGATGGGAGTGGGGCCTTAGTGAGGAAACCAGTCAATCAGCTCAACCCCTTTGATGCGCAACATATCCACACCCCCTCGAATACGCAATATGGGTCTAAAATGACCCGCATTCATTTTCTATGTATGCTTATGATGGCTGAGTTTTTATTTTGTTGTATCTTTTAAAATATGTATTTTTTTATTGTTGAATATTCCAAGTTTTCTTTACATATCTTGTTTTTTATTGTTTGCTATTTTATTAATAGAGGGGTAGTGATACAAAAACAGTTTTTATTCAAAAAGTGAGAAATGAAAAAATAAGAAAATCATGTGTGATGAAAACAAGTTAATTGAGGAATACAGTGACTGCTGAATGATGATATTAATTTATTGCAAAGATTTCAAAAATAAAAAACTCCGCCGGGTCACTTTTGACCCATGTTGTGCATCAAAGGGTTAAAGATTTAAGAAAAAGAAATTCAAAAAAACAAAAAAACTCAGAGTGAAACTGTAACAAAGACGTTTTTGGAGCCATCATCCACACATGGAGAAAACATGGAAAAGTTTGGGAATTCAGCCTGAAAGTGATTCCACAGGTATTTTCTGATCAAACTAAGAGCATTTCTGGAAAACTTCACAGAGTAACACTCAGACATGGCGGTGGCAGTGTGATGGTTTGAATCCAGATTTCCTGTTAGAGCGGACGTCTGTATTTTTTTCCCTTAAATCCACGTCCTTATGGATTTAAAAAAAAAAAGGTTCTTGCTAATTCTTGCTGATCCCAACTGTTACTGTTATAGTTATTGCCTGTAAGTCTTTATCTTCAGGCAAAAAAGTTCCAAATAAAAAATAAAGTTGCAATAAATGTAAATCAAAAACTGTTCAGCCAAACAAGTATCTCAGATAAATAAGGGGGTTAAAAACAGCGCTGTAAGCAGAGAAGGTTTGTAAAAATTCACACGTCTATATAAAAAAAGTGAAGGAATCCCTGTATATCTGGACGCTTTAACCTCCACTGTGTAACTAATTCTCAAGCACAAATGAAATCCAAACAAAAAGTAGTTTTTTTGTTTGTTTTTTTTCACAGTAGGTGAGATTTTTTTTTTTTTTTTTGCATCTAAACTGATTTATGCTGCTGTATTTTTTGAGTGTGACAGCAGTTAAATACACTTTGGGAAATGAGGTGAATGAAAACTATAAAACGAAGTTTGCTTCCAGCTGAATAGTTAATTCAGTGCTCGCCCCCCCCTCCCCCCCTCTGCCGCAGTTGAGGGAGAAATAATGACAGTGTTTTGGCGTTGTTTGATCATCCTTAGCACATTTGAATGCCAAATTTGTTTTGCAGGTGTTGCTCATGGAATAATTGAGCTGCATAATGCGGGTAAGGTGTTGCTACCATACTACACTTAATACGCATTTTAGGCACCGAAACCGCTCCGAAATCGAGGACGAGTTTCATTTTTCAGTTCAAAATTGGATTTTTTATGGAAACGGTTAATCGCTGTGGGGGGGGGGGGGTGTTTATGTGGAAAAATGGCATAAATAGGAATGCAGGTTAATTAGACAAAGTTCTTAGCAGTCGTCACCTGCTGCAGGACGTGGAACACGAGCTTCTGAAGAAACTCGTGAAGATCCAGGAGCTCCGCTCGACTCTGAAATCCACTTTTCGACAAAAGATGTTTCTTATGTGTAGATCTGAAGCCAAAGCTGCTCTTTTTAGGACAGACATTTAATTACTATACTAGAAACTTTCAATGTATTGAAGTTTATTTCAACTGCTTTAAAAAAAAAAAAGGTAAAGTTTTAGTTTCTGATTCAGCTTCATAAACTCCGTCCTTATTTAAGGTAAATAAATCAACTTTAATGATAGAAAAAGGTTGTCTGGGGTTCTGATTAAATGTTTTTGCAATCTATAGACATTATACGTTTCATTTCACTTTGAATATTCATAAATGGAAAACTTTAAAATAACTCTGCACGTCTTAGATGGAACCAGAGAGTTTTAAAGTTTGGGACTTTTATTTCAAAGTTTCAAAACTCTGGAGAAAGTAAAGCATCCTGACAGTAACAAAGGAAGCTGGGCTCTACTTTTTATGTTTTTTCAAGCACAAACACACTTATATATGGAGCTTTTGGCCTTAAGTTCTTTAAGAGACGTGTTTGATTCCCAAAAATGTCCACAGCTGCTTTTATTTTTGAGCATAGATTTAAATTGATGTTGAAGAACCAAAAGTGGATTTTCGTGCTTCAAACTTTTCCTCTATTTTAAGTCAGAACAAGTCTTCTTATCTTTAATGGTTAGTCTAAGAAGTTGGACTTTCTGAAAAGTAAAAGTTATAGTTTTGCTGGTTTTCTCTTTTTTTTTTATTTTTTATTGTAGTATCTTATATGATCCAAATGTACGGAAGAGGATTATGGTCATAAAGAAAGAAAGGAAAAAAAAAGGCATTGAAAATTCTGACTGTAATCTCAGAATTTGGACTTTAATCTCAGAAATAGAAACCGGACCTGTCAGCTGCTTCCTTCAGTTGTTATTAGCAGCTCAGCGTTTGGCGTTTCATGGCCGCCATTATTTGAACAAACGCAACAATAACTGAGGGAGGAACCTTACAACCGTGCAATGCTAACCAGGTGGCCCCGCATTTTACAACTGCACGGCTGCAATCTGCGCTCCTGCAGGCTCGCTGGGTCTGCGAGCAGTGTTCAGGGGGGGTGTTTGTCACTTGGGGGCGGTAACCTTTCTGGCGGATCTGATTGGCCGACATTTGCAGGTCAAATCCTGTTGAGGCAGCGGGGGCGGGACTTTCATTTTTTTAGACATAGAAAACGTCACGTGGATCAGAACGTTAACGAACGGCCAAGAACTAGGTGAGAAAGTGCGGTGGGTTTATTTGTGCTGTAAGTTTTTCTCGTGAAAATCACTTTACAAGGTAAATATTACATGTAGACTTTAGTTAGCCGGAGACAGAGCTACTACACAACTCAAAGTACAGGACGCGTGTGTTAGCATGTGGCTAACAAATGCTAACAATGGAGCAGCACCTCACCCATGTAGCATAAAACGAAAATGCTTAATTTTTTATTATTGGTTTTAAATTTTGTTTCATTATCATCTAATATTTTTTGCATGTTTATATCTACAGTTATATCTGTTCGTTACATACGTGTCTCCTTTAACTTCTGATTTCTGCCCCCACCCCCACTTCCACCCCCGTCATCTTCCCAGGCCTGGAAATGATCCAAAAGGGGTAAAGCTTATGGAATGAAGGAAAACAGATCAACATTAGATCAACAACAGTGAGATGCTGTAAAGTGATTTTCACATGAGAAAGACTTACAGCAACAAAGTATAAAATAGAACAGAATGAATTAAAACTTGATTGATTCTGTAATAAGTCAATTATCTTGTTACCATGGCTCCAATAAAAAACTACAGACAAATAAATAACACCAGAACAAATGTGCTTACAAATACTAACCAGAACAAGCGCCCAGTGTCTGAGAGGCAAAGTAGAGTCTGTCTGGTGGGAAGAAAATGTTCTGCAGTGACGTGTTGCAGAAAAGAAGGGATGTGAAACGCCATTTCTGCATCGTCCACGGAGATGACATCACTGTGGATCTGCACAAAAGAAAAAAAATACATTAGTTACCAAAAATAGCAAATGAGTTTTTTCTGATGCCACAGTAAATAAACAGGATAAAAATACATCCAGTAGTATTATTTATAGGATTATGATTATATTAAGATATTTCTGAGATTATAGTCGGAGATCTGAGAAAAAAAAGTCTGAATTCTGAGATTAAATTTTCTATGCCTGTTTTTTTCTTCCTCCATGGCCCTAATCCTCTTTCGTACAAATTAAAGCAACATGTTTGTTTGTTTTTTTAATAAAACTTGAATAAAAGCTGAATCTTATTGTGAAAAGACCCAAGATTCAATAAAGAATGTCTAATTTTCTGTCTTCCAAAAAATACATTATTATTGATAAAGCTTTTTAATAGCAAAATAATCTCAGTTTAAGAAAACATTTCTTTAAAAAAAATATTAAAAAAAAGAATTCTTGGTTAGACCGTTTTTCTTTCCCCATTCAAAGATGTTTTTGCCGGGTACTTTTATGTCAAGGAATGTTTATAAATGAATAGATAAAGATGTTAGTGATCGACTCGAACCAAAACAGGACAGGAACATGCAATCTAAACCCCCCATCTCAACAACACCACGAGAAAAAACAGAAAAGGTGAAAGAAAATTGTCAAAAATGAGTAAAATGGACATCACGAGACCAACTCGGATGGGTAACGGCTCAAAAAATACAAAAAATAATGTGCTTCTCTTTAAGTCCCACTCTTATCATCTTGTGATCTACCAGTGGTCTTTTAATTATGATGATGTCGTTTTTAGCCAACATTTAAAAACCTGTGTCGTTTTCTAAGACACAGTTTCTGCAGAGCGGCAGGAGTTCTTTAGAAATTCACCTCTGAGTTGTGGGCGGGACTGTTGGCATGGAGTAAGCCGTGCATCTACATGCCCTCCTGCTAGCAGTGCGGCAGACATGGCAGCAGCATCGTAGCTGTCCATCCGTCCAGTTCTGATCCAGATTCCAGCTCAGACGTTCATGGATCTGTGTGTCTGCAGGTGGATGCATCAGAATGGGGCGGAGCTGGGAGCTTCTGGTCAGCACAGCATATTTTTTCACGTCGCAAATACGACCTTTATCCAACTGCTTTTTTTCGTCTGCTCCCGATTCACAGCAAAGAAATACTCGGAAGCACAATTGTTATCTTCATTTCCTTTAGAGATGTTCTCCATCATCATACAAATTAAGAACATGTTAAAAACACCAAAAACATGATTTCCACTGGAGTAGGTATTAATATTTATGTGCTCTATTTTTAGAATACGCATCAAATCTCCTGGATACTAGAAGGCGGTTTAAATGACCTCCAATGCAACAGTAAGAGCTAACTTGCTAACTGTGAACTGAAGGCTATGATATGGAAGATGTGGGGGGGCGACTATACAAAACATCCCAATCAGCAGACGAGAAGAGCAGGTAAATTAGGGAAGGACCAAACTTACTGTAGGTCAGAACCGGTTGGGGCTTTAGAGCATTTCCCGGTGACTTTGAGTGTTACGGATCATATTTTATTAACATTATTAATCTGTCTTTTATTAAATTATACCGATATTAAGCCACGGCTTAAAGATAATTCATAAAGATATAAGACAGTCAATAGCTTGAGGTTGACGTGGATTTCTAAAACCAAAAGTGACTGTCAGCAGGCATCAGTGCTCCTGAACACCTCAGTTAACCTGCTGCTCGCCCCCACAGGCCCCGCCCCTTTTGGATTTGTACTACATCTGAACCTAAACCGTAATGATTATAAACATCCAGAAACTCGTTGCTTTTTGCTCCTTAATGGTACTACCCCCCCCCCCCCCCCACAATCACCTTCCTATCCTCCTCTCTCTAACATCCCTCTCTCTTCTTCCCTCCTTTTCTTTTCCGTCCGATCCAACAAAAAACTGTTACAAATATAATTAAAATGAATAAAGTTTAGCGAAGTTTACGAAAGAGGTTTATTCAAACATACCTCTGGTGTGTCAGAAGATTGGTAACCCTTGTGGTAAAAGTAAAACATGTCCAACACTAGAGGCCTTCAGATCTCATCGGCTTGCTCAGCTGTTGGTCAGGACGAGTAAAATTAAAAAAAGGGTTTACCTGCTGGCATCAAACCACCTATCAGAAGAGGCCTGGCCTGACAAGCTCCGCCCACCTGGATCAGTTCATTCTGAGGAAAAGCGTCCTCTTGTTCAGGTGAAGCTGCAGGCGGGTTCATGCGCGCACCTCTGTCCACGCACAGCCTGAGCCACGTGCACACCCACGTGCACTCCAAACAATGCTTATTAGCATGCACACCTGGGCTCCCGCCTGCACCATCCTCCTAATATCCTTTAAATCTTCACATAAGGTATGTCTTCCATAGGGCTTACAATACCATTTGCTCTAATAAATTCTTTTGGCAGCGCCGAGTGCAAGCTGCTCCTCTGAGGCCCCAGGAGGCGCGCGGAGGGGAGCGGGAAGGGAGAGGCAGCCCAAAATATGAGGATAAATAGTGGGGAATCCTCCAGGACCCCAGCCCCAGTAATCAACGTTCTTCCAACTGGAAACATTTTCCAATTCTTCATCTTCATTTAGCTCCCTTACCTAGTAATTCCTAACAGCGGGCCGGCGTAATTTGCACCGACGTTTGAATAAAAATGGAAGAAGAAAAGCTAAAAAAAAAAAAAAGAGAAAAGGTTTTATTTTAGGGGGGGGGGGGGGGGCAGGCGTGGAATTAATGACGGCCGGTGTTTGCTCAGCGCAGACAGGAAGGAGCACGGAGTTGAACACTCCACGCGGCGTGAAGTGGCTAATCCGAGCTCCCTCCATCTCAAGCCCCTGCGTGATTACAGCCTCCTCACCGTGAACGCCGCAGAGCAGAGCGGCGGCCTGCGTTACCGCGCCAACAAGAGGCTCATTAAGACCGAGAGAGAGGGAGGGAGGGAGAAAAAAACCCACTTCCAAGTGTTGACTAATAGAGAAGCTCCGAGGTATTTATTTCTTATTGTTTCCCTGAAAAGTCATTATGCCACACTGGAGGTTCTCTCCGGCTCATGTGTGTGTTCTCCTCCTTCCTCTCCTCCTTCCTCTCCTCCTCCTCCTCCTCCTCGAGGCGGATCTCCAGCTCTGACGTTTGCTCCTGCACGTGGACGGTCACTCCTGGGGTTAAACTAAGGGCGGCAAACTTTCCATTTCTTTCCCTCCTCCTTAAGTGAACTTCTTTTAGAGGTGGCAGTTCCTCTGATCTGATAAGAAGCTGCTCAAAAAAGACCCTTTTTTCCCCTTTTTTAGACCATGTTTCTCAGCAACTTTGACATTTAATAAACCCTTAAGTTTTTTATGGAATCACATCTCTGCCATTAAGTGAAAGGGCGTAAAAACAACTGAGCGGGCGTATTTAGGAACTGAGTGAGCGAAGCTTATAACCGCGCAGGCGCAATTCTGAAGTGCACGGCTGCAAGCCTGACTGAGTGAGGATCCCGTGCGGTCAGTTTTTATTTGCGCGTTCACCTGGATTTACACTCAGTGTTAAGGGGGCGTTTTTGTCACTTGGGGGCCGAAACCTTTCTGATCGATCTTATTGGCCGAAATTTGCATTTCAAAACCGCCAAGGCAGCGGGGCGGGACTTTCATTTTCATGAGGCTGAAAGAGAAACGTGGACAAAAACGTGGACCGACGGCCATAAAGAACAAGGTAAGAAAGTGCAGCGGTTTTTTTGTGCTGTACGTTTTTCTCATGTGAAATCACTTTATTAAATATGCATGTACACTTCAGTTAGCCCGAGACAGAGCTGCTACGCAACTTAAAGTACAGGAAGCGTGTATTAGCATGTTGTTAAACAAATGCTAACAGCAGCATCTATCTATCTATGTAATGTCAAACTAATCTTTGTTTTTACTGCTTGATTTTTAATTAATAGCCTTAAATTTTGTTTCATTGTAGGCCTGGGCGATAAATCAATTGAATTAATTAATTCGAATTTTATGTTACGGACGATTAAAAAAAAAACTAAATCAAGTTTTTCTGTAATGGCGCATTTTGGCTTCCGGGAGTTTCCGTAGCGTTAGTTGCACACGGCAGTATGTATCGCAAGCGACAAACAACATTAGCACACACGAAAAACAGCACGCGACAGCATGGCTACCGGTGAGAGTGGGAAGTTTGTTCCCAAGAAGGAATCAAATCATCTGCTGTGTGGAACTGGTGAGTTTGCTGCTGCAGACGTGGAGGAAGAGAGAGACCCACGCTGCAACATTGCCTAAAGATTACACACACATACTCATTCTATAACGCCTCTAAAGTTAGTTCATTACTTAGATAGTTGCTGTTATTTATTCATTAAGAATAGAGCATTCTAATTATTACTTGTACCGGTATTTATTTGCGACGCGGCTGCCGGAGGATTTTGTGTTCGGAGGTGGAGGCGGGGGGAGGGGGGATCTGACCGCGACTCCTGCTGCTTCATCATCTTCTTCGTGGAGAAGACGGGGTTTATTAATTTATTTAAAACCTTAGACCCCAGATATGGGCTGTATTGTTAATCATTTAGAAAATGCTGCTACTCTTAAGGTGAATGTTTGTCTCCTTTTAGTCTAGACTACAAAATGTGACTTAAAACACAGCTGGGACTTGAAGTAAAGAAGTAACCTTTTTATTTTGGACAAGTGAAAACAAGTGTAGAATAAAAAAACAAAACAAATTTATATAAAACAGGACGAGACAAAAAGCTATAAACAACACAAGTTCAAACACAAGTTTTTATATTTTGTTGTGTTTTAATGTAAAGCACTTTGTGCTATATTTTTATATGAAAAGTGCTTTATAAATAAAGTTTGATTTGATTTGATTTGAAATGTGAACAAATGTGATTCCAAGAGTGTGTTCCTTTATTTTACAATTCATCCCAGAAATGGGGGTTACATTTGTTTTGCGTTTGATTAAATAAAAGCAAAATTTGCTTTAAGTTGTCTGCCGTTTGTACTTAGTGTTCTCCTTAAGTGGGAGGGTGGGGGGTGGGGTAGCGGAAATCGAATAAAAAAAATAAAATCCGAGATTTTTTTTTTAGGCCATATAGCCCAGCCCTATTTCATTGTTTTTGCCCGTTTTGTATGTTTATACAGTTATATGCTTGTTACATGCTCGTTAGTTATAGGTGACTTACTTAACTTTTGATTTCTGCTTATATAACCTTCCCAGAAATGACAGACCCAAAAGAGGTAAAGCTCATAACCGTAATGAAGGAAAATAGATCAACATTTTAGTCACTGTTGTCTGCTAGTGCATTTATTCATTTCACTGAATTTCTTTAGGATGACTTGCGCAGCGCTGCAATTAGTTTGCTGCAAATGCTTAGAAGATCCTTAAATAATCCACCATCAAGTAAGTATCAAAAGCAATTGACAGTTTTTTTATACCAATGATTAATGCGACTGTAGGTGAGCTGTTGATGAGAAACATCCCTGATTAACTTAACAGAAAGACTTTTGTTTTACTGAGTTGATGATGTTAATGCTCAATGTATTATTCATTAAGTTGAGGGGCAGCCCGCACAGGCAGCTAGGGACTCCAGGCCTGAGACATCAGAAAGACCATCACAACCAATGTCTTTGACAGTTCCTACGCAGGGGCCTTCAGGCAGCACTGTGCAGCAAAGCATGGCCAGGTTCGGTTGTTGTTAGTCAAAAGATATGGCTATATAATTCTCATTAAGATAGATCTGCTTGTGTTATTGCTTATTCTGGATTTTCTCTTGTTTTTATGCTGTACAGCTCTTTAGGCAACTAAGGTTGTTAGTAGTTCTGTACAAATAAACTTAAATAAATTAATTACGATCTGAGTAAGTAAATGTAACTGAAGGTAAATCAGGTTTGTGCTTTAAATTACAGTGCCACATTACTATTATTATTATTACTATTATTATTGTTAGAGAGATAAGTGGTAAGTAAGAGATAAGTTTAGTTGTACTGATGACACATCTTTATCCCCCCCCCCCCCCCCCCCCCCACACACACACACACAATTCTTTTAGAAGTTTTCCAGGGTTATTTAAACACAGGACCAATGCAAGACCCCAGTCACGGGTGACCAGTAAAAGGCTCTGCAGCAAAACGTCCTCTGTCCAGTTCTGCCTACTGCCGAGTGCCTCGGAAAAAAGTCCTAAACCTTCAGAGGAGCTCATGCTGTTACAGGCTGGGTTGGGGAAAAGGACCATCAATATTCCTGAGGATGCTGGCCATAAGCAGGTACGTTACCTCACATCAAACTACTAAAAGTGGATTTAGGTGCAGGTGAGGGGAAAAATGTTTGATTTAAATGTTTACTACTGGCACCCACAGATCACAGACATTCTTTGTGAGGTGTACCCCAAAATGAGTGAACTTGAAGGGGCATGGATGCTTTACAAAGCCATGGGTAAAACTTTGTTGTCTCTTTTTAAATGTATCTCAGTTTGAATCGATTTAATTACTAATGAAAGTATGTTTGAGAATTTTTCTCTGAACAAAGAGCTGATGATTTTTAATGTTGATGGAAACAGGAGGATTAGGCCAACGGAAACTTATCCTCGTGCCACCTGACGATGAGGGATACAGTGGGACCAGCATTACCAAGACAGGAAAGTCTTGGCTGTATATCATGCCTATCCAGCACACTCTTGACACCACTCCGCTGCCCATGTCTGCGCCAGAGTTCCAGGCAATGCCAAAAGCACGGTGTCTGTCATGTCAAAGTTATGTGCCACTGCAGCTCCTGGGGCTGCATGTCAAGGAGTGCAGCATTAATGAGGTATGGCTTTGAGAGTAAAATATACAATCTGAAATCAAGCCTTTCTTTTGATGTTTGTTTCACTACAAGCATGTCCTATGTTCTAGTCATTGTCCCACTTCAAGTCAATGGAGCAGCATTCTTAGCAGAGATTTCCATGTCTTTTTCCCCATACCTTCCTCTAGTTCTTCTGTGAAACAGCAAAAGGTTTTTGGACCACGTAATAGATATGTTCTCTGTAATGAGTCAGTAGATAGCCCCTTCCTCATCTTGTTGAACCTGGCCAAAATACCTAACCCTGGAAATTAGGCCCAGTAACCATTAAGTCAACAAGGAAGGCATCTACCTTCATATAAAACCATATATTTCTTACTTTTGAATTGTATTCAATCCAAGCTGATTTGGCAGAACCTTCTCTGATACATCATCTAGGATCATTAGGCGTGCAAATATCTCCACTTATATAGATTCAAGTTAAGGCACTGTCCAATGCTTTTTGTCTTATTCCACTATCTTATGTTAATTTGTACAGACAGTACCTGCAGAAGACACCAATATTGATGAGGATGATGATGTGGTGAGTTAATATTTTTTTTTCATATAATTATAATTGTTAATTCTGTGAATTCTAGAATTGTTCATTTCTTTTGATTTTTGCAAAATTGATGTCACAGTTGATATCGCAAATGCTTTCCTATATTTTCTTTAGCACCTCAAATTATGCTTGTCTCCCACTCTTTGCGTTTTCTCTGCCAGATAGATAAAATACACACACAAAAAGTTACATTTGTCCATTACAAAAGTTTGTATGGTACAAGCTAAACTACAAGGAAGTTTGATTAGTAAGTAGTGTTAAATGTGTTTTATACAAACAACCATTACAGATCCCACTAGAAATGCCGACACAAGTTTTGGAGAGTAAGGTGAGCACACCACAGTACACATTATAAAGTACCATTATTATATTTATTTGACATAAGTACTACAAGTGCAACAATTAACTACTAAGTGATTATAACTTAGACTCATTATTTTCATAGGTTGCTTGTCCACTGTGTTGTCAACCTTTTACCAAGGAGGATATCTGTGCACACGCAAGTGTTTGTGGGGAGAGGTAACAAAAGTGATTTTCCTCATATGGGAAAAATGTTTTTTATTTAAATAAAACATGGTGTGAGCCTTTTTCTTTTGTCTCAATTTTTCTTACAGTAACATCACAGAAGAGGTTGAAGTCTGCAAAGACATGCATGGACACTACAGCAGGTATGCAGTGGAATTAACTTTGTTACATGTGGAGAAAATGATGGACATCCATCTCCATCTGTGATGTTTGATTAAACCCATGTTATAAAAAGTGGTTTTATATGGCTGTTTTAGTGCATCAGACATCCTCGTCGCACTTGAAAAGAGGGTGGACGCTTCCATGACATTTAACATCTCGGTAACGAGGGAAGACCTGTTTCAAAGGGGGATGAAGCAGTGGATAAGACAAAAAAAAGCCTCGCCAAAGAATCTTCTCCGTGTTTCGTTCATTGGTGAACATGGAATAGATGAAGGTGCTCTACGAAAGGAGTTCCTTACTGGTTTGTTTTTCAGCTCTCACACCTCAAATCAAGAAGTAGCAGTCCAGACAATTTCTCATTCAAGTGTTAGATTACATGTAACTGTCTTTTCTTTGCACAGAAATGGTGCGTGGAATTGAAGCACAGTACTTTGAAGGAGATGGAGAAAAAGGCAAAATCCCCAAATATAGTATCTTGGACTACCAAGACCAGAATTTCAAGTATGTTCCAAGATAGCCTATAATACAGTTAATCAATGTATAAGTTGTTTGAATACAGTTTGTGATTTTGTCGCATAAAAGGACCTGTGGGGAGATCTTGGCTACAAGTTTGGCCCAAGGAGGTCCTGCACCAAACTTCCTTAAAACATGGTGCTACAATTTCTTGTGCCATGGAGAGTTGGAGATTGATGTTCCACCAGATGATGTTACAGCTCAGGACTTGATCAATCTGAAAGCTGAGGTACCGAAATGGCGTTTCATCTCTGCCATAAACCAACAGTAGTCATCATAATAGTTCCGCTCATATTTACAGCTGATTTCTAATGTTTCACAAAAATTAATATCTCACAATCAAACAACTTTTTGCTACTTAGATATGTAGATGCATCTCTGTCCTCCTCTCAACACTCTCACCAGTGTTTTTCATTCTATCCAGATGGTAGAACTTTTTGCCCCCCTCGCTGCTTAAGCAGTATTGGAAATTATTAGTTCTGTGTTATATTTTCATATTAGCTACCAATCAGTGACGTGCGGTAAGATAAGGCAAGTGAGGCACAGCCTCAGCTGTCATGATCGGGATAAAATAGAAAAAAGTAAATTAAGTAAATATTATTTTCCACTGATCTGTGTTCAAGATCCATTTTCAGTCAACTCAATACGTTTTCCACAGTTCCTGAGGTTAAAATCGCAGAATTTGTATGTTGAGCAATCACATACGGAGCAGAAACTTTGGGTTACGTTCAGGAGCGCTGACTGCAGAACAGTCACGTGCGGTCAAAGCCTTCTATATGCCCACAGAAAAGGCTTCAGATGAGGTGAGCCTAAACCAGAAGGGGGCAGGGGTGAGCTCACAACTTCTTTGTAGCTACACTGTTGCAGTAGAAACAGTAAGGACTAGAGGTAAGATCTGGCCTAAAAAATCCAGCCCGACCCGACCATTAAAGCCGAACCCCGCCCGAGCCCGACCAATTAACTTGATTTGCAGGCACGAGCTCGAAGCAAACCCGAAATATCAATTTATCCCATAGTATTTTTGGCAGAAACAACGTAAAATTTCTTAAAGTTAAAATAATTTACATATTTTTATAATCATGATAAATGCATTTGCACAATGAAACAACGCTGGAACACAGAATAAGAGGCCAGGCAAAGAGAGTGAAAGAGAGATCTTGATGCGCACTCGCTTCATTACGCGGAGAAATACTGCAGCCGTGCGGTGCATGTTTGCCTTTTCAGTTCCCCTGTCTTAAGTTTATCCTTGACTTCTTGCTGCTCCATATTGGGGATCCCTAAACAAAATAGATGCGGGCTTGTGGAGGGAAGATTACATTCACGACACGTGCGCAAAGCGTGCCCTGGCTCTGCGTCTCCGCTAGTTTTATAAACATTATTTATAAATATATTGTGGTGACCGAGAGTTTGGACAGACCTGCAGGTGGCCGGCGCCCCCCTCTTTCTGCCAGTTGCTGGACCACAGTGTATGTCAATCAACGGTGGGCTGGTGACTGGTGGGATAGAGGGGGCGGGGTCTACCTGTGTGTGTGTGTGTGCGCGTTCGGTGAACGTTCTCCCTCTGAGTAAGAAGAAGCTGGCTGTGCCTTTCGGTTCGTGCGGTAACTGTTCTGACATCCAGGATTAATAAAGAGCTGTTTGACAACTGCCCGCCTAAGGAGCTTCTTTGCAGACATTACAATATAGTTATTAAAAAAGTCAGCGAGAGAGAAGCCCGGCCCGAACCGACCCGAACGTAATGAATGTCATTTTAGTCCCCGACCCGAATTTTTGGCCAGGTCGGGTTCTGACTCAGGCTCAGGCTTAAGATCTTACCTCTAATAAGGACGTGTTTTTCCATTGAAAGGGAGACACTTGTTAAACTAAAGGAAAATTAGAAAGACTTTCCAACAGATCATAGAGCTTTGAGTGGAGAAGGATTAACACATGGACTCCAAAAGTGAGGCCAAACATGGTCTTCAATTTTCGTTTTTTAAAAATAACATCAGAGTAAATTGAAAAAAAAAGATGTAAGTAAAACCATGAGTGTTGACATGTGGACATTTTTTTGGACCCAACCGGTGTGTTCATCTGAGTGTGTGTGTGGTGACAGACCCCGCCCTTATAGACGTGTATTACATCTGAACCTGACCATAATGAGTTCAAGTTTCATCCAGAAACTTGTTGCTTTATGCTGCTTCATGGTTTTACACCCCCCCCCATGCCCTATATAATCACCCTCTTGCCCCCCCCTCTCTAACATCCCTCTCTCTTCTTCCCTCCTTTCCTTTTCCAGTCCAAAGATTTTCAAATATGATTAAAATTTATAAAGTTTGTCCTAGATTCCAAAAGGGGTTTATTCAGACATTCCTCTGGTTTGTCTGTAGATTCATAATCCCTGTTGTTAAAGTAAAATATGTCCAACACAAGAGGCCTTCAGCTCTCATCTGTTTGCCCAGCTGTTGGACAGGACAAGTAAAAAAAAAAATTGGCCTAAAATAATTATTTTTATAATTTTCACAGACCGCATTTCATAACTGATCAAAGCACCAGAATTTGAAATTGGAAAAATACCAGAAATAGTTACTGAGGGTCAAAATGAAATGTGTGCTGAACACATCTGTATACTTTAACTTGTTTACAGTACATGTGAATAATTTACACATAAGAAGAGTATTCTATCCATGTCCATGAAAGAAATATTCTCTGTAGGACAAATATGTTCTTGTTATATCTAGCTGTTTGATGAAAGCTGAAATATTCAGTTATTAAATTTGTAATTCTGACTCCAGAGGAGTTGGTGCCTCACCAGCCATCAACCTCACCGCACGTCACTGCTACCAATATGCCATAAAGTCATGAATAATGTATCACAATTTGTGATAACATGTTCTACAGTGTATATTTTGCCATGTTTTTACTTTATGTTGTATGCCAGTATTAATGATACATTTACCATTTGAGGTACAAAATTCAGATGATGAAAAGCTGCTGGAATTAACAGATGCCATTGTCGCTTGTGGATACCAAGGATCAATAACAGTTGAGAAGAGGAATTCCATCACAGCGTATGTTCCCTATAAAAGCAGCTATTTTTCACACTTCAGTGATAACAGTTTTATTCTGATTAAATTGCGTATTTTTGTCTCACTTCTGATTAGAGCCATCAGTTTGCATTCAGTGGTGAGGTTGATCCCAATCCTGACCCAGCTGCGAGAAGGCTTCAAACTGTATGGACTGACTGACTTTTTGGCAGAACACAAACAACTGTGTCAAGAGCTTTTTGTCCCTGGCCACATTAAAAATGTAAGAAATTGTTAGAACAAATACTGCCCTTCTTTATTGGAACCTGTTTGTGTTTATGTCAGTGTTTTTTCACAAATTGAAAAAATGTGGTCAAGGCGAGTAAAATGTTGTAGCAAAATTATGACAAATAAGTAATATTAATATAATAATAATATAATAACATGTAAGCCTCAAACAATTTGTCATTTGATTTTTGAGGTGTTTTAAGCTATGATGCACAGTCAGTCAGTAATATTAGAGTATAAGCAGACCTACTGCACAAATTTACTAAAATATGACCCACGTGATTGTTCTGAAGCTACCACCATGCTTTCTCATTTGCTTGTTTATTGTACTGACTGCACCCACATAGTTTTCCCAATTTTGATTTTATCACGTGGCACAAATATGTTCCAGGTTGATGCAGACTTCATAGTTGGAGCCCTTTCCCCAAACTTGAGTGAGGAGGGATCTGTCAAACGGCAGAAAGAACTACATGTTCTCAACTTTTTGCAAGACTTTCTGCAGAATCTGGAAGACAAAGGTAAGATGTTACTTTTGCACGGCACTGTAGATTTTGCAATTGCTCCAACTGCTGCATTACACATTAAAGTCTAGATATAAAGGTTTTACACAAATTTCGTGTTTGAACATTTGAATCGGTTAGTTCAAAAGGGGCAGCAGTTCATAGCTTACAAATGCTATCATATGAAGCACCTCACTTTTAGAATTTCAGAGGACTAGCAAACTAAAGTCTCTGGACTTGGGCCCTTGAATTAAACAGGGGTGCTGTCATATTGGGTAACTAGTGCTGCCATTTATGGGATAAAGCTAAACCTAGGTTAGGCCCAAGTCCAGGAATTTTGCACCTAAAGCATTTCAAATGCCATGCATAGTCAATACATTACAACGGACTTGGGATTTTTTGCGCGACATACAATATCTCTATTTTGAAAAATGTGGACTTGGGCCCCTTTTGAACTAACCAATTCATTTGTTTTCTCTTAACACTGAGGGTGTTGAGGGCAAATGCAGTTTTTGTATGTTTGTTTAAATATGTTAGTGCTATCAGGATGACGGGTAATAGTGGAAAAATGACACCTTTTTTTCCCTTAATCTAGATACAGACCATGAAGACGAGCTCCCTGCATGTGCCGCTACACAAGAAACGACTGGGGTGGGAAACAAAAGGCTTTCGCTCCAGCATTTCTTTCAATGGGTCACAGGACATGCTCACATTCCACTCATCCAGTGTCAACGAAGTATGTTTAAAATCACTGTTAATTTTGAACATGACTGCTACTCCCATTATGGGGAACATGGGATTTGTTACCCAGTGGTCAATGCTTGTGGTGTTAGTGTGACATTTCCTGTATGTCACTTAGGAACCTATAGGGACTTTGAAAGAAACCTAAACACTGCTCTTGAATTTGGCTATGAATTTAGCAGGTATTAGATGTTACAACTCATCATTGCTTGCAGCTGAAGGTGTGATTGCAGCAACCCGGAAGTTTAAAAATAAATATGATCTGACAGAAAACATTTTTATGTTAAAAATAATATTGTTTAGCTGTTGATTTTGTTTTTCTGAAATATAACTTGGCAAGTTGGTATAGAAATATATAATCCTTTATGGACAGCTTTTCAAACAGTAGTTACAAAGTATCAACTTATAACAGTTATACAGTTAATAAAGTAGCCAGGTGTTCACGAACGATTAAGAACAGGCTTCTGTTGTCCAGATCTCTGTTGTCGTCAATAAAATTCTGACATTCCACCAGCTGGTCTTCTGTTATGGGACAGTCAAATTCAGGGACCACCACAGCTCCCTGCACATCTCCAAAATCAGTCGCAACATCCCAATCAAGGTCTGGCTCCTGAATGTCCTGAAAGTAAGATCAGTGGATCGTTTTATTTTGTTTTTCCACTCCCCCCCCACCCCAACAGTTTTTGCCTTTTTTAAACTGGCACCGTTTTCTTTAAAGTATTTTGAAATGGAAACCTGAAGATTCTCTGGTTCATTGGTGGGATGGAGTATCATTCCAGTTTGCCACAACTGCTCAGGGGTTTTGTTTCCTTCAGTTCTGAGTGGATGGCAGTTCCAACCTTCCACAAAGGCATCTAAGTCATTTTGGAGTTTGTGAAGGAATGTCAGGTGGACTGCAAACAAATCTTCTGTAAAGAAATGTTTAAAAATAGATAAAAGAAATAAAACAAGTTAATAAATTAATGCATTTGACTTTTTTAATATTACCTTTTGAAAATGTCCTGTACAACTGTTATTTATTAAAGTATTTTTTTGCCAGATTAACATTTAACTTAACTCTGAATGGTATTGAAAGTTTTTTTTTCCCTCTCCACAAACATCACAATATTGCCTTACCACAGGAGGACACATCAAGTAGGTGGTCCATCTCCAGCAGGTGAAGTTCATTGTAATATTTTGATGTTACACATGCTCTGACATCACGCCACAAGCGCTCGATTCTAAGAGAACACAACTTAAGCCATGTAATGTCAAGGACTTGGAGACATGAAAAGTTTAAATTATTTTTCAATTGAGTTAATGGCGGTGTGTAAATGGATTTAAAGAAAATATTAATCAAATCAAACCGTTGATTGTGGACGCTTTTTCCTGAAAGAAAACTCCCACGATCAGTTCCACGGATGGTGAACATATATCTAGCTATGTCCACATTCTCTACTCCCTGATCACCTCTCACCCTATTTCACAAATGAATAACAAAGAACTTTAAAAAAAAATCATTGGATCAGAACACAGCTTTCTATATTTAAAGTCCATTTCCAAATTGACTTTACATAATCTGTGATAAAAGGTTTAGGTCTGCATATCAGAAAGATTTGTAACCATGCCTTGAGGGTATGCCATGGACCTCTGTTGCTTTTTTGAATGCTGCAAAAGCTGTTGATGCACGGTTATTGGTGGCGGCCTCCAAACACATCACCTACATAACAATAAGAAAAGTATGGTAAACCAGTCTAAATTTAAAGCAGAAAAGTACAAAGCTTGTTACCTTTCTGGAGTAGCCATCAACTGCACCAAAAAGGACAATGTTGTACCTGGTGGCATTAAGAAAAGCATTTTTATGGTAACATTTATAATTAAGATAACTCATCATTTCACTACCCCCCACCACTCCAAAAAAACAAAACAAAAACAAGCATACAAACCTTATCAACTTGTGGTTAGTGTCCACATGCCACAGTGAAAGGGGTCCTCTGACTGAATAGGTTCTCCGCACAACACAGCCAAGTCCAGTCAGTCTGGAAAGAATACCAAGCGAGTCCACACGATGCATTGATGCTGCAAGTCTTCTCCACTGCACATTGATACCCATTGACCTCAGCCTTCCTTTCACCATCCGATAGCCTGCTGTCGGAATTTCAGTTTTTATTAGCCGGATGGAATCATCCAGCTCTTCATCTGTAAGATTACTATAAGTCTGTTTGACAGACAGGCCAAATTCAGTCATTCGTCGATGGACAGTTCTGGTTGAAATCCCCTGTAATTTTGCTATGCTTTTCACTGGAAGATTTAATGCAATAAGTTCAACCAGTCTCTCCTTTTCACCACATACATGGGGCGCCCCCTTGCTCCGCTTACAGTTTCAACTGTGGTCAGTGCCACATTATTACGATCAATGTGGTCCAACACCAGTCTGAGAAACTCTTGTAAAGCTTGGACAATCTCTGGCTGGATATTCACATGTCTGGACAGTGCTTCCCAGAGGTACAGTTCTTGCCTACAGGTGAACAGCAGAAAGTCCAAGTCCAGGGATTGTGAAAGTCCAGACTCTAATTTACTGATCAGTCTTAAAATCATTTCTTGTCTGAGAATGTCCTATTGACAAGAAACAAAATGAGAATCAACACTGGACAAAAGAATGAGAAAAAATATTGAATGAGAAAAAATATTGATAGAAATTCATGATAATTAAAAGAAGTTCGTAGTAAAGCTGGCATACTAATAGGAAATGAAACCACAGTAACCAATATAAACAAAAACTGCTAACTGAATTGGGTTTAAAGACTTACTTGCTCTGCCATCTCACAAGATCAGTTGTTCAGGGATTAAGGGATTTTAGCTGAATAAAAGAAAAAGCAGTTAGAATATGTCCAGAGTTGAGAAAACTTAATCTCAGAATTACTTTAGAGAATTAACAGCTCCAAGTAATGATTAACCACAGTGTCTTAATTTAACTAGCTATACATGAAAATTAAGAAGTAAAACAAAGATTACAGTACATCATGAGATGCTGCTGTTAGCATTTGTTTAACAACATGCTAATACACGCTTCCTGTACTTTAAGTTGCGTAGCAGCTCTGTCTCGGGCTAACTGGAGTGTACATGTATATTTAATAAAGTGATTTCACATAAGAAAAACATACAGCACAAAAAAAACGCAGCACTGTCTTACCTTGTTCTTTATAGCCGTTGGTTCACGTTTTCATCCACCATTTTAATATTTGTCAATAAAGTTTTTGGAAAAAAAGCCCCGCTGCCTTGGCGGTTTTGAAATGCAAATTTCGGCCAATAAGATCGATCAGAAAGGTTTCGGCCCCCAAGTGACAAAAACGCCCCCTTAACACTGAGTGTAAATCCAGGTGAACGCGCAAATAAAAACTGACCGCACGGGATCCTCACTCAGTCAGGCTTGCAGCCGTGCACTTCAGAATTGCGCCTGCGCGGTTATAAGCTTCGCTCACTCAGTTCCTAAATACGCCCGCTCAGTTGTTTTTACGCCCTTTCAATTTAGAATTGCGCCTGCGCGGTTATGAGGTTCGCTCACTTAGTTCCCAAATACGCCCGCTCAGTTGATTTTACGCCCTTTCACTTTATGGCAGAGATGTGATTCCATAGACCGTGACCATGTAAAAAAAAAAAAGGTAAAAAACTGTATAACCTGAACATAAAAATAAATTGTGACTTCCACATAGAGAAAAGATCCATCTCTCCTCTTTTGTCCCCGTTGGTGGGTGGGTGGGCAGGATGTCCTCATTCCAGATGGGGGCCTGCCTCTAGACACAAGTCTAGTGTTGTCCAACATTCCTTCCTCATCAGTCTGTGAGCTCTGTCTCGGCATTTTGTTTAATTCAGCTCCATTTACAGATTCCAAGTGGTTATTTCCTCTGGTATTCCTGGAGCTTCTCTTGAGCACGCCGCACCGTCCCTCCAACACGCTGCCATCCCTCCGCTGTTTGGGTCCGGTCCGGTCCCCTGCTGCTTTCGCTGCTTGGAGTGTTGACATTAATCCCTCTCTTCTTAATGTCTTGCGTCGCTTCCATCGCGCTGTTATAACTTTGGACGCCATCTTTCCAATGAATCCTGAGCCTGGTGTATGGGGCAGGACGCGTGGCGGGGCTCTCTGCGAATACAACTGTCTTCAAATTACTTAAAAAGTTGATTTTCTCCAAAAAAAGACCATGGCCCCTAAGAAAACCCAGGAACACGAAGACCTCAAAAAGACTTTTGATGATATTCAAGCTACGCTGAAACGCTTTATGGACCAAGTGTCCGCTAAGCTAATGCCACTTTGGGAAATGATGGAAGAGTTCCGAAGATTTCGGGCTCAAAACGAGCAACGAGAAAACCGGGTCGACATTCTGGAGAAAAGACTGGACGATGTGGAACAGCAAGTAAGGATGAATAATGGGATTCTCACTGGAGTACCAATCAAACCTCGAGCGAAGCTGACAGCAGGAGCTAGCACTGCTAATGCTAGCGCTAGCGTAGCTAGCAGTGCTGATATGAAATGTGGTGGAGAGACTCTGGAACAGCAAATACATTCATTTCTCACATCCAAATAGCGAATATATTCGCATTTCAGGCACCGGAAACTCGGCAGTCTCTTTCCCCCCTAGGGCGGTAGTTAATTAACTCACCTGTTCAGCTTCCTATTTAAGTCCAGGTGTGCAGCGTTCATTCTCTTTCTTACCGCAGCGCCGCTTTCGTCGTTCCATGCCCGCTGCTCTCCTTCTTTTTTGGCATCTTGGTGTGTTCCCCCCTTCTTTTGGATGGTGATCCCACTTTTTCTGATGTGGGGGGTTTTTCATTTCGCCGCATTTGTTTCTCCTTCCGCGGCGTTTCATCGGCCGGGTGGCGGCGCCGGCGTGTTCGCGTCGCTGCGGCGGGTGAGCGTTCGCGGTGTTTCGGTTGGCAGCGCCGTTAGATCGGGGGCTTGTATCATTGCGGTGGGCGGCCAGGCGGTCTTTTCCCGTGTTTTTCTGTTGTGTTTTCTACTGCGTTTCTGTTTCCTTATTGTTGTTCCGGTTGTATGTGAAGTCACGCCCCTAAGGACTCTGGGTATTGTAGTTTTATGTTCTTTGTCATTGTGGTCTACCTGACTCGTTTTCATGTTTTGTGGCTCTGCATCCTGTTATTGTTTTTGCGGTTGTGGGGTTTTTCCTGTGGTTCAGGGCTGGTGGTCCTCGTCTGGACAGGTTTCTCATGCTGGCTGAATTAGTTGTGGCTTTCGGCGTTTTATCTGTTGCTGTATGTTATTTACGATTTCAGGATTTTTTATTTTGTTGCATACGAAGTTATATTTTGCAAATACAACCAGTAGTGAAATGTAACCCAGGTCCGCTCTGTGGACAGCGCAATAACTAAGGAAAACCGTACAGGAAATGTACGTCATATATTTCTGTAAAGTATACATGATATACATAAGTAAACCTATGTCCCGCTGAAATACGTACAGTATGTGTTTGTAGAATTAAATATGGAATGCAAAATAATGTGCATGAATGTGGACTGAAGACTTGAATAATTAAGGTACACGCGTAGAGTTACCGTTTAAGAGCCTGATGGCATGGGGGTAGAAACTCCTCCTGAGTCTCTCCGTCTTACCCATCCGGCTAAGACTCGGCTCCTACGGCTCCTAGATAAGAGCCGAATGTGAATTTTGCCTGTCTTTAATCAACGCTGGCTTTATTATTTTGGTGGCTCTCTTTGTTTTGTGTTTCTGTCGTGGCTGCTGTGCATTTGGTGGTTTACTCAGCGTTTGGTTTGTTCTTGTTGGACCCCTCTCTCCTCTGTGGATTTTTACTTTTGATTTGTCTCTTTTATGCAACGTCTGTGGCTTGTTTTGATTCACTCGGCGATCTTCGTTCGTCGCCTCCGCCTGCTCACGGTATGGTTCATTCTAGGCCGCCACTGTGGGTGGCCACTTGGATGTGTTCATGGTTGGAACTTGTTTCGGTCCTGTTGGCGCCTGTCGTCGTAGTCATTTTTTTGGCGTCAGTGGCCTGATTCTTCGTGCGCCTTACGGATTGGTTTATTCTTACTTCGGCTGCCCATGCCTTCTCCACGTTTTACTCCGGACGCGATTTGTGGCTGGGGATGGCTGTTATCACTGATGTTCTCAGTGTCCTGCCTCTTTGCCTCCCGGAGGAGTCTCTCGGCATCCAGTCGGCGCTCGATTTGTTCATCGGTTGACCTTTCTGCTGTCATGGCGGTCCTCATGCTATCAACTGTATTATCACAAGCCCTGTACTGGACTTGGGTAGGCTATGGGCTCCCCTTCGTTTTGCGCGTTTTGATGTTTTCTCTGCGTCAATGTTCCTTTGTATGCCGGGTCTTTTGCATCTCTGTGGCTTACTTTCATTTTCTGATCTGGGTTACCGCGCTGTCTGCGACGTATGGTCCTCTGCCCGTCCGGATTTGTTTTCTTCTTCTGGATCTGGATGGTTCATTGGTGCATGCCTCTCCCTTTATGCCATCTCTCGCTTTTGTGCAGCGTGTACTTTGTTTCATTCTTTGGTTGATGGCTGTTTGTTCAATGATCGTCCCACCTGATTCTGCTCTGGCTTTGGTCCCACGGTCCTCCATTCATCTTGTGCTCTTGTTAGTTTAGTTAGGTAGTTTGATCCTGGGCCCCATGTTCCTGTTCTGGATATTCACGTCTTCCGTTTTGTAGCCTGTCATTCTCAATGCTTAGAGGTCTTGTTATGATGATGCCTGTCGTGTCTTCAGTCTCCCTCCGCTTGTTCTTCTGTGGCTGGGCCCTCTAGTTTTTGGGGGGAAAGATTTATAAGAGCGGTTTGTGTACGTCCGGCCGCCAGAATCCACGGCTCTAATGGTTTTAAAGATCGTGTGGTTATGAGAATTTAGCCATGGAGTTTATATTAAGGCTCTTTAATTAAAGAGTGAGATAATAGTCTTGTGTTTCATCGGTTGTCTTGGGTAGTATTTAAATAACACCATAAGCAAATTAACCCTGACCGTAGAAACTCCATATTTTACGCTCTAAAGCTTAGTTCAAGAGTTAATTCTTGTGTCCGCAAGCCAGTCTTCTATCTGCCCTGGTTAAGCAGATGACACTTGGCTAGATGCATCTACATGTAGAGGCTTGTTATGCTCCGCCTCTAAAAAATCTAAAGTTCAGTCTATCAAAACCTACGATCCCTTATGGATCTCCAGACGCCCTTGGCTAAAATTTCGGCAGTCTGTGTTTTGTTGTCCACCTATTTGAGAACCACTAATATCAAATATGAGAATCAAATTTCAGCCGAGCTGCAATCCATTGCTACGTGGGACGTGGACCTTCCTCATCTACAATCTCCTTGGCCCTTGGTTACCCTTCCCATCGCCTAATTCTTGTCGACCTTCTGAAGGTGCGTCCCTCTGGAACTGTCAAAGGTTGCTTCTTTACAATTGGTGTATATAAAATTGGTGTTAAGATATTGTGCAGGTTCTGTATTTCACTATCAATTCACTGCTGGAATTTGTGATACGGGTGTTTCTATGGTGCGATGAAGCCACAATGGGACTTCCTTAACTTTCTAATAAATTTAACCTTGTTATTCCATTCATCTTAATCAGTGTATAAACTAATCAGTATCTAGGTTTTATATATATGTTCTTTGCTGGGACTAATACTGGTTTTGTATTTTATCTATGCATCGCATAGCCTGCGAGTCCCTGCTCTCTGGCCTGCTTCCCCATTTCTGGCGAATGATGACACCCTTGCATTCCTTGATCTGGTGTTGCCACGATGACTGCTCAACGTACCTATTGCTGAACTGAAAGTGATGGGGCGGTGGACCTCCCCTACGTTCCCATGACACTTCTGACTTAAATCAATCATCATGTTGGCAGTAGAATGAATGTAAATTCTTGGATTATATTGCCAGGTGGAAGCCTCAAAATTTAGGATGTTCTAAAGTGTATTATTAGTATGCGATGGAGCTCAAATTTTGGTTCTAAACTCAATTACGCCAATTAAGCTTCAGACAAATGGCAGTGAGGATTTTCTTGATACTTAGACGGAAATCTTCGAATAAATGGATGTTCTGAGCTCGTATTATGGTATGACAAATGGGGAAACATTATGGCAGTTAAGCTCGTTCGTAGTCCTGTCGTTGGAAGCTTGAATTAATGGATGTTAATTAAGCGCCTTTAAATAGCATACCAAATGAAATAACGCTAAGCTCGTTCTTAGTATTTGATGGAAGCTACGAATAATGGACGGTACTTAAGCATGTTTAGCATGCTTTTGGAAGCTTGGATGGATGTAGGTAGTGTCTTCATACGGGTTGTACTTGGCGGTTCAAATTATAGTTCCTTACAACGTTTTGCGGATGGGGATTTATGTTCTTAAAAAATTAGGTATGAGTGATTCTTATGTTGGCTCCCTGTTTTGTTTCGTTTTCTTTGTTTGGCTCTCTCTCTCTCTCTCTCTTTGCAGATAGTATGTTCCCCTAGTGGGCACGAACGGGAGCGGCCCAACGGTCAAAGGTGCCGGGTCACACATAGCAGTTCCACTAGATAGTGTGTCCCCTTCGAGGCGCTGTACTCGAACGGGGGCGGCCCCAACGGTCAAAGGTGCCGGGTCACACATAGCAGTTCCACTAGATAGTGTGTCCCCTTCGAGGCGCTGTACTCGAACGGGGGCGGCCCAACGGTCAAAGGTGCCGGGTCACACATAGCAGTTCCACTAGATAGTGTGTCCCCTTCGAGGCGCTGTACTCGAATGGGGGCGGCCCAACGGTCAAAGGTGCCGGGTCACACATAGCAGATCCATTAGATAGTGTGTCCCCTTCGAGGCGCTGTACTCGAATGGGGGCGGCCCAACGGTCAAAGGTGCCGGGTCACACATAGCAGATCCATTAGATAGTGTGTCCCCTTCGAGGCGCTGTACTCGAATGGGGGCGGCCCAACGGTCAAAGGTGCCAGGTCACACATAGCAGATCCATTAGATAGTATGTCCCCTTTGTAGCGCTGAACTCAGATAAAAGAAATGGAAAGAAGGGGGCGGCCCAACGGTCAAAGGTGCCGGGTCACACATAGCAGTCTTACTTGGAAATGGAATGAAATGAAATGAAATGAAAATGGAATGCCACCAAAACACACCTCATCTTATGACACACTGATTATACATTTACATTTTTTCTTCTTCTCTCTTCTTGATGATCTTTGGTTTTGGGGGTTTTTATCCTAAAGTTTATGGAAGTTATCTCATGGAATTGTACGGAGCCTTATGCCAATCAAGTTTGTGAATGCCAACTAAGATGTAAATTAAGTATGTGAAAATAAATGTATTCTACTGCAAGAGTTTTCGTATGACTGAAAATAGCGAATATATTCGCATTTCAGGCACCGGAAACTCGGCAGTCTCTTTCCCCCCTAGGGCGGTAGTTAATTAACTCACCTATTCAGCTTCCTATTTAAGTCCAGGTGTGCAGCGTTCATTCTCTTTCTTACCGCAGCGCCGCTTTCGTCGCCCCACCCTCCTCCCCGGCTTCCACCTGTGGGCTCCGTTCGGGGTTTTTACCCTAAAGTTTATGGAAGTTATCTCATGGAATTGTACGGAGCAATATGCCAATCAAGTTTGTGAATGCCAACTAAGATGTAAATTAAGTATGTGAAAATAAATGTATTCTACTGCAAGAGTTTTCGTATGACTGAAAAGGGATTTCCCTGGATCTCAATACCATGGAGACCTGCCACCTGCTCCCCAGGAGAAAGGAGACGGATAAACCAGCGATCCTCATCAGGTTTGTGAATCAAAATCACAAGCTAGCTTTGATGACCCAAAGAAAACACCTGAAAGGTTCGGCTGCTTATCTGAACGACCATCTGACCAGAAGGAATGCTGAAATCTCAAAACATGCACAGCTTCTCAGGAAGCATGAGCAGATTGAGAACACTTGGGTTATAGGCTGCAGGATTTACGTCAAACCACTCGGTCCACAGGACCGGTCCAAGGTTCAGGTTGTGAACACCATGAAGGATTTTGAGAAGTGTCTTATCTTGGTCGTCTGAAACAACATATTTCAAGAAATATGACACCTGGATTCCTCACTTTCATCGGAATGTCGTGAAGAGGAAATATGCGCTTCCCTGGCCCGCGCTGAACAAAACGATGTCACGCACGACAAGATCGATAAAGAAATGTGGGCGTGGTAAGCAAAAAACCGTCACAAAAAAATGTGCAGACTAGGCAAAAACGAAAAAATTCGGAACTTTTTTTTCAGAATCGCCAAACGAAACCAATCTACCCTTGTTCGCGATATCGAAAGGAAGTTTTGAAAACATGGTGACAAGACCTACGGTTTGGCGGCCATTTTGTGCCAAAATCTGCAATTTCGCCATTTTCGCGTTTTTACACAATATGAAAAAATGAACCTTTTTTCCAGGGATTTTGACGAAATTTCACTCACATGTTGCTAGAGCAAGTCCACAACTACCTCTGGAGTTTCGTCGACCTTTGACCTCGGTAAAAGGCCGCCATCTTGAATTTTCTATAAAAAACACCTTTACCGCTGGATTCAATCGTAAACTTGTTGTTGGAATTTTCAGCGATCGTCTCGAAACTTTTTCCGGCATCAACGGCAAGCTACTCTGGAAGAAATGTTGCAATCAGAAGTTGTAGATTTTGAACGGCGTCCGCGTGGCGAGCTCGCAAAGTCGCGCACTGCTATTCCTCATTCCTTATTATGGCCCGCAGCAGCAGTCACTGACTGCAAGGACCATATTGTTTTCGCAGTTGGAACGACGACTTCGCCGCCTTTCAGCGAGAATGTGACCCCCGCCGCATGCTGGAAAAGTCACCAAAACGTGCACACACCTGGGATAAATTGCAAATGAATTTTCCACAAAGTCAACGTCACCCCCCCGAAGACATCACGGCCAGCGATCCCGTCAAAAAAATGAATGGGCCGAAAATCGCGTATGGGGCCCAACAAAATGTACTTCAAAATGCAGTCGCGAAACCAAAACACACGTGTCAGGGATATCCCAAAGAAGTTTTGAAATCATTATGGGGCGGCCACACGACCCACGGCTTGGCGGCCATTTTGTGGCGAACTCTGAGAATTGGCGATTTTTGTGTTTTCCCACGATATGGGGAAACGACACTTTTGTTTGAGCGATTTTCACGTAATTGCACACACTTGCTCCCAACTCCAGTCTACAAACGCCACAGAAGTGTCGTTGACCTTGACTGCTTAGACTTTTAAACTTACAATGTGACACTAAATAAGACTTCTTTTGTACTAAAAATGATAAAACGTGCTTTTGGGAGCATTTTATGCTTAAAATTCGTTTTGTCAGTCAAAAGTTCCAAAAGTGTGAAAAAAGCATGTTACTGACTGCTTGGACTTTTAAACTTACAATTTGACACTAAATAACACTTGTTTTGTACTAAAAATGATAAAATGTGCTATTGGGAGCATGTTGTGCTTAAAATTTATTTTGTCAGTCAAATGTTTCAAAAATGTGGGAAAAGTATGTTACTGACTGCTTGGACTTTTAAACTTACAATGTGACACTAAATAACACTTGTTTTGTACTACAAATGATAAAACGTGCGTTTTGGAGTGTTTTGTGCTTAGAATTCATTTTCTCAGTCAAAAGTTCCAAAAGTGTGAAAAAAGCATGTTTCTGACTATTTGGACTTTTAAACTTACAATGTGACACTAAATAACACTTCTTTTGTACTAAAAATAATAAAACGTGCTTTTGGGAGCATTTTATGCTTAAAATTCGTTTTGTCAGTCAAAAGTTCCAAAAGTGTGAAAAAAGCATGTTTCTGACTGTTTGGACTATTAAACTTACAATGTGACACTAAATAACACTTGTTTTGAACCAAAAATGACAAAACGTGCGTTTTGGAGTGTTTTGTGCTTGGAAGTCATTTTCTCAGTCAAAAGTGCCAAAAGTGTTAAAAAAAAAAAAGCATGGTCTGACTGTTTGGACTTTTAAACTTTTAAAATGGTTCGCCTTTCCGCGAGGAGGACTCACGAGCGCATGCTCGGGGAGTCCGGGCAGGGAGAGTCCTGTCGAGAGTCTGCGTCAGCGGCGGCGACCGTGTGCGAAGCGCTGAACTCCTGCTACACGGACGGCGAGGCGCTGCGGATGATCCTGGAGCGCTACACCGACCTGTACGTGAGATACATGGAGGTGTGGAGGGGGATGTGCTCCAAGATTTCCAGGGATGTTACGCCGCTGGAATTTGTGGAAATCGTGCGGGACAGGCCCGGGGTGAGCCACGGCGAGCCGTGGAGCGAGGCAAGAGCGTACGTGGGTCGCTTGCTTGTCAAGGCGTCTTTGCTGGTGCCCAGGCGCGTCGGGGTCGATTGCGCCCGGACGCTCAGGATGCTGGACGTCGAACTTTCCCGAGCCAGACCTCGAAGCTAAGAGGGTCGGGACAGGGTCCTCATAGGGCACGTGGAGGACGTGCGCGAGCTTCTCGACGAGGCAGGGACCGGCATGTGGAGCTGGGATTTTCACTTGAACGACGCCTACTTCGACATCAGGAGCGACCTGGCGGTTCTCGAGAGCCTAATTGGAATCGGCGACATCTTCGTCAAGGGCCTGCTTTACGAGAGATCCCTGCTGATCTCTCAGTTGAGAAAGGTCGTGAGGAACGAAGGCTCTCTGGAGCTCAGCCTGAGCAAGGCACGCGGCGAGCTCGCAGAGGCCCAAGCATCGAGGCGCCGGCTTGAGGCCGCCGGCTCCTTCTTCTGAAGGTGTGCGTACGGGGGTGGGACGGGACACGGCGAGATACTTAACGCGGCGGGCAGCGGGCCCAACTCGACCACCCCCCTTACCATGGACGTCGATGCGATTACTTGACGGTCGGCGGTGTCGACGCTGAACCTGACGGCCAGAATGACCCCTGTCCGCATTGCTCCTCCGCGCGCTCCCTGCGCAGGGCCCTTGTGTACAAGCCAGTGCACCAGGAATCTGATGGGGTCTCGGCATCCATTTCGGTCAGGCCGGTCACCTTCGAGGAGGCTTTGTTTGGCCAAATGGTCCCCTACGTGCTGTCGCACGAGACAAGGGACGGTCTCGGCGTCGACCCGGAGGACGGGGACAAGACCACGCATTACTACACGGTGCGGAACTGCCTCGCCTCGATCCGAGGCCGCGTCCACCTGAGAGACGCGGCGGAATACGGAACCTGGCTGTCAGAGGTGGAACAGTGTGCGGCGGCACTCGGCCGGTTGCGAAGCGCAGCTTACGTCTGCCCTCACCTGCCTGACCTGAAACGATTTGTGCTCGAGCAGAAAAATGACGATGGCCTGCTGCACCTCGCCAGCAAGTGGCTCGGGCGGGGCGAACACGTGACCGTCGGGATCGAGATGTTCGGGCCCTTTTTTGTCGACGTGGCTTTCGCACCGGTTCTTCACAAGATCTTGAGATCTGACTGGCTCGTTGAGCGCAAACGGAACTGTGGCACCTGCAACGAACTGAAACCGGGCTGGGCTCAGGAGTTCTACGACGCTCGCGAGGTCCCGCGCTCGCCAGAGAGTGAGATGAGGTTCGTGGGCCACCCGACTTGTCCTTGTTGCAAGCCGGGGGAGGCGAAGGACCTTGGCGTCGTGGCTCTGGCCATTGTGAGGGAGATGAGGCTCTGCGGATACACCCCTTGGTCCGCTGTGCAGGCGGTGCGGCAGGAGAAGAGGATTTGCTGGCCTGCGAGACGCACCAGCACGGAGGGGCTGCTGCGATGGACGCTTGGGCTTTTTCGGTGGCCGCGCACTGCGTCGGGTTTCAAACCTACGAGTGAAACGGCTCGCTGGATTTGGAAAAGATCGTGGTGCTGTACACAAACGATCATCTCCCCATGCTCCTCGACGATCAGGACGCCCGGAGAGAAGGCATCCTGACGACGAGCGTGTCGCCGGACCCCAGATTGTTTGAGACGGCAGCGCTGAACACCAGCTTCATCTCTCCTGGGCTCGACCCGAGGGATCGCCTCGAGGAGCGGGACATGCGGGTCCCCCCCGCCGGAGAAGTGCTGTACGAGCTCCCTGCGCCAAGGACATTCCATCGCTCGGGTTCCGGGACCCCGGTCGCCCTGGCGGAGATCCCCAGTCACACCGAGGCCCGGGCTCAGGATACCAAGACGATAGCGGCCGCCATAGCGCTTCACTTTCCCAAAGTGTCGCCGTGTGCTCTCGACCGTCTGAGCCTGTTCTGGCCTGTGTTTGTCAACCCCACAAGGTTGACAAGCTGTTCAAGGCCCTGGCTCTGCCCGTGTCTCCGAGTCCCGCTTACGCGCTAGAAACGTTGGCACGAGGATGGCGACGGGTTAAGGACCTCGTGCGACCAGACTCGCCTCTGCCCACCGCCTCCGGAGGGTGGGTCGCTGTGGAGCACAAGCATTACGAACGTTATTTCGAGGGCCCCCTGGACCTCTTGACGTGCGCAGGGTTGACGAGCGAGAGCGAAAAGGAGGCGATGCTAGAGGTTGCTGTCTCTGAGCGAGAGCTACGACGACTAGGGTTCTATCCTCAGTTGCGCGACGCGCGACCTGGAGAGCATGTCTGTTCAGAGCGACCCAGATTGCTGGGAAAACGAGGTGGAACCAGGGAACCAGTACGTCGATCTGACCGCTCGCCATCCAGGCACTGCAGACGGGACGAGTAGCGACCTGCTCTGAGAGCGCCCCTCGAGACCCCAGGATGCCGATGCTGTAATCTCCACTGTCCTTCGCCGTCAGTCGGAGATCAAGACGCCTCCGGAGATCAAGACGTTCCGAGCGTGGCACTCGCGCAGCGTGACTGCCCTCGGTCGACGCTGGAAACGCTGCTGGTGGTGGACTCTCCGGATAGTCTCGGCTTTGCGCACCAAAAGGTGCGAAACCGCGGACGCGAACGAATGGCCGGGCTTTGTCGGGGTGAGCTCGGTTCAGAGTCTGAGAAAGCCTTGCCTGACGAACGTATGGAATACGACTTTTGCCAAGACGCGCAGGGACGGCGTGCCGAGCTCAGACCTGCCGTATGCAGCTCGGCGTCGCGCCCGTGCAAAACCCTGGCGGAAGCGCTCTGGCTGATACTCGTACGGACGCAGAGAGTCAGACTCGGCTCCCCTGACGGTTGAAGCCCTCGCGGTTGTTGTACACTTGGCCTCGAAGATCATCGATAGAAATTCTATCTCAGGCCTAGGGCCCTGCAAAGACATAAAGGCCCTGTGCGGCGACTTGTACGCAGCACCGGAACAGTTTCTGCCCGTCGTCTCCATAGCGGCAGGTTTTTTCGGGCGCAACGTCACGGTCTGCTCGCAGGGGACCTTCTTTCACATTTGCAACAGCCATCACGGGAACTCGTGGGTGCAGGGCTTTCTGGAATGCGACGGATCATCGTGGCAGCTGAGGGGCCTGCCGCCGCACACGACTCCAATCGAACTTTTGTTTGAGAGCGGACCGAATCACAGAGCGGGTTCGCTCCGTGCCTACGCGAGGCTACACGACCTCGACGTGATCGAGGTTCCTTCGGACACTTACTGCGGATTCCACAGCATAGCCCAGCTCCTGTACAATGACACGGCCAAAGGGGAAACCCGCGCGTCCCTGGTGACGAGGACGGCCGAGTTTGTGTTTCTCAACGCGGAAAGGGCAGACGTCAGAGAGAGACGTACCTGACAGTCAACTGACCCAAAAACGTCCCAAAAGCTGAAGCGACTCTTGTCTGAGGAGAAGAGGTGGCTCAGTGTACAGGAGGTAAAATAAATGCTAGAAGCTCACGGCAAACGCTTGGGACTCCTCACGGAGACGTCGTACCCGATCTACGATAGGGCTTGCGCTCACATCGTGTGGACCCGAAACCATTACGAGCCCTTGAAACCCAAAGTGTTACGATGCTGAGCTATGCTGTTTTCTGTCAGATGTTTTTTTTTCTTTTTCCTTGTTGTTTCGATGAGGTGATGGAAATAAAAATCCAAGACATACCAAATTCTGTGGTGCATGACCCATCTCTCGGTGGGTGGAGTGTCCTTGCCCCAGGTGGAGGAGTTTAAATACCTTGGGGTCTTGTTCACGAGTGAGGGAAGATCGGAGCGTGAGATTGACAGGCGGATCGGAGCGGCGTCCATAGTTATGCGGTCGCTCTATCGGTTCGTCGTGGTGAAGAGAGAGCTGAGCCGAAAAGCAAAGCTCTCAATTTACCGGTCGATCTACGTTCCAGTACTCACCTATGGTCATGAGCTATGGGTCATGACCGAAAGAACGAGGTCCCGAATACAAGCGGCTGAAATGAGCTTCCTCCGTAGGGTGGCTGGGCGCTCCCTTAGAGATAGGGTGAGAAGCTTGGTTACCCGCGGAGAGCTCGGAGTAGAACCGCTTCTCCTCCACATCGAAAGGAGCCAGCTGAGGTGGCTCGGGCATCTAGTCCGGATGCCCCCTGGACGCCTCCCTGGAGAGGTGTTCTGGGCATGTCCCACTGGGCGGAGGCCCCGGGGAAGACCCAGGACACGCTGGAGGGACTACGTCTCTCGGCTGGCCTGGGAACGCCTCGGGGTTCCCCCCAGAGGAGCTGGAGGGAGTGGCTGGGGTGAGGGAAGTCTGGGCATCTCTGCTCAGTCTGCTGCCCCCGCGACCCGGTTCCGGATAAGCGGAGGAAGATGGATGGATGGATGGATGGATGACTGAATTCTTTATTTTGTGAAAAAGGAATACACTGGAAATACTGTACATGAACACAAGTACATGAACACAACCGCAATGCAGTCAGAGAGTGAATTTCTTTGCTTCATGCGAGATAAAGTAAACTGCAAAAATGGTACATGGCGACTGCTCTCGGTAGAAGCGACACGGGTCACTACAGTCAGAAGGAACATGCCACACTGCCCCGTTGCCGAGTGAGAGACAGTGCGTGCGCTACAAATTGAAGCAAATTGAAGTGGATGAAACCTAATAGTACATGCTGCTTTGAGTGTCCTCTTCCCGCTGAGGGAGCACTAGAGAGCTTTCCCCTGCCCCGTCACCGTGCGTGTGCTCAGACCCTCTCGAGGTCCACCCGTCTCCAGCCACTCCTTCCCCGTCGAGTTCTTCGTTCTGATTGGCAAAGGCGACGGCGAGCGCTCTGGTGACCAGGTCGTACCTCTCCAACGGGTTGATCTGAGCGAGGTACACGGGCCCGGCGACAGCGTGCTCGACCACAATCACCCGATTCCACTTGATGACTTGATTTTGTATCCGTACGACAAACGGGCCGTAGGGTTGCACCTCAAAGCCTTGTTCCGTGGGCAGAGAAAGCATTTCGCATCGTCCGTCTCTACCCAGCATGTCCTCCAGCGGGCTTCGCGGTCCTGTGGCTCTTTCGGAAAAGCCGCACAGCCCGTACACTTGGTGGATGAGCTCCTCGTCCTCGGGCAAAGTCCACTCTCTGAAGTAGTTGCTCATATCCCCGGCCTGGAGCCACGACACGCAGCTGCGCTCCTTACTGCGGCCGCCCTTTGAGCACATCGGAGAGCCGTAGGCGGAGTGCGGGCATGCTCCGAAAACGGCGATGTACGCCCGCTTCAGCTTGTCGGCTGCCGCGTCGGGCACGTATTGTCGCAGGTTTAGCTGGGAGAGGGTTTCCCACACAGCGGCCAGACCTTCCAAGGCGCCCCATGCGGGCCCGTTCCCGTCCCAGACGTACAGCGTGTCGGCAAGGCACGCCAGCAGGTCGACCCTAAATCCCGTCTTGACCCTCCAAATGCGAGCCGGCTGTATGCGCTTCATGGTGAAGCCGAGAACCCTCAGGGAAAGGATCTGAACTCTGAGAAGGCACTGTAGCACGTGGTAGGCCAGCAGTACCTTGTCGTCGTAGGCCCACGACACGAGCGACCCCTTAGAGCACCCGAGGTTCACAGACCCAGGGCTCTCGCCCACAAACACCCCGAGCGCCATTTCCTCCGTGTCTTTGGTCACGCAGTGTAGGGCGAAGGTGCGTGCAGCAAAGGAGTGGACTTGCAGGCGCGTGTGCATGTCCAGCAGATTCACCAGAGACTCGTAGGCCATGTGAATCCTGTGTATGATCAAGCCCTGGACGTCCTGGATGGTGCACACGGCGCCCAGGTAGTTGGTCTTTTTCCCGAGCACTCGAAGGAGATGTGGCGTGTCCTCCTTGCACAAGCTCGGCAAACTTTCCACGAGAATCTGCGTGAGCCTGAAACCCCGGTCCGGCGGAGCGGAGAGGTCCACGGTGAAGTACCACTGCTCCGAGAGTGCACTGCACGGTGCGCTCCACCTCCTCCAGGCAAACCCCGTGGGCCATGAGAGCTTTGTGCACCGGGCGTCCGCAGTCCTCCTCTGAGTGACGTTTCACGGTTAGGTTGCTGATCAAATCGGTTATGTCCTCGCCGCGACTGTCCTCCATTCGGATGGGGCCGTGAAGCGACTGCCTATCTGCACTTCCCGAGGGGTTGAGTCCTCCCGAAGCGACGATCGCCTCTTCTCCTTTGCACCGGGTTGTCTCCGGCAAGGGGTCCTCCGATTTTAGGCAAAGAAGGGTTAGAGTCGTGTCCGCACTCGTGCTCTGCTCGGGGTAAAAGGACTCTTGTAAGACTCTGTACACCATGTCGGTGCTCTGGAAATTGTCGATGTCAGTTCTGGCGAAGAAGAGATTCGTAGTGTTGTCTGTCACAATGCAGTCCAGGGAGCCTGCCGTCTGGAGGGAGCCTGCTGTGTGGAGGGAGCCGGTCGAGCAAAGGGAGCTCGCCTCGTCCTCGCCGCAAAGTCCGAAGTCCTGCAGCTCGGCGACGACGTCCCACTTTTCGACCTTGGCACTGGGCGAACTGTGGCAGCCTCTGGGTGCGTGGTGATCCAATCTCTCCCATTCCGCAGAGAAGAGGCCCTCGTTCACGGGGTTTACGTCCGCGTCTAGGTAGGTCACGGTCCGCGGCTTGCTCGAAGGTTCGCTCGACGACCCGCGAGAGAGAGCCAGTTCCCTTGTCAGATCGCTGCTCATCTTCTAAATGTGCTCCAGGCCGCAGCATTCTTCCAGAGTCCGCTGGCTCACGGACTGGGATGCCTCTGGAAAAAGCGGCTGACAGGGATCCATCGTCATGCTTTTTGTGACGTGCGGATTGCTCAGCGTGTTACTTTTGCGCTTCCTCCTTCCTCTTGGTTCGGGCTGGACTGGTGGCACGGGCGTGTCCCGAAGCCTGGCAAGACAGAATTTCCGCGAGGGTCTTACAGCGCTCCGGTGTCGTCCTCGCTGGCCCCAGCGACGACAACTCGTCCTCCTTCAGGACCTCTATCATGCAGGCGAGCCCGGGCGCCGCTGCGGCCCCGTTGCACCGCGTCAACCAGTCGAACCGCTCTCTCAAAGAGCTGCGATCCCTGGACCCGGGCCCCAGCCACGCAGCTCGCAGCGTTCTCCCGAGGCAATCCAGCACCGTGGACCAGAGGTGAGCGTCCGCCATGCCTGTCCTGCAAAACTCAGAGATGGCGGCCTCCGTTGTCGAGCCATTGTCCGGGAGCGCTCCGGCGCGCAGCACGCTCAGCGCCAAGTTGGAGCACGCAGCACGAAAACTGTCTTCGTCGTCGGTCAGCGCAGAGGCCCTGTAAAGCCCGGGCATGGAAACCAAGGGGAGCAGCGACATCGTCTCCCCTGTGTGTCGGTGGATGTCGAAGGCGCATGAGAGCTTGGAGGTGAGGCTGTGAGAGTCGTCATCCTTTCCGTTCTGGTACAGAACTCTGCAAGGATGGGGATCGGTGGAGCGGAGGTCTCTCAGGGAGTCCAACACGCAGACCAGCGCTCTGCGGACCACGACGTTGCGGACCTGCTTTCCTCGGGTCTCCCTCAGCCAGCTGTGGAGCGGCAGCCACCCGGACCCGACGTGGTCACCACGTGCATGACAGTCGACGCCGCTCCTCCCGCTTGCTCCAGCGCGATGCAATCGAGCTGCGGGTAGTGCTGCCCTACTCCCTGCGAAAAGACCTGTCCTTCGTCTTTCAGCCTGACCCTCCGCCTCGCTCTGCATTGGTTCTCGTAAGCCCTTGCGGCCTCGTGCAAGGTTTGCTCCAGGTGTTTGTTGGAAACCAACACACTCAGGAAAAAGCTCCCCGTGGAGCGAGGTGCGCACCTCGCGCACCCTCACCAGCGGCTTACTCTGCGTCCTTTGGCTCGTCGTTTCGGGTCCGGGCGCGGCCCTCAGCTCGTGAAACAGGCAATGGTTCCTCAAGAAGCCGTAGAGGGGTTCGGGCATCCTCAGCTCGAAGCGGTCGGTCGACGGGGTCCACGACCAGCTCTCCAGCTCTCCAGGTTGAAGTAGTAGGGAATCGAAACGCCTAGCCTGGTGCTCCGCTTGTCCTGATATCTCCACCAGAGCTTGAGGATGCTGGCATGAAGGTGAAGCTCCTCTTCTGGGTCGTGAGGCGAGCGCCGGGATGCGTCGGGACCTAGCGCCAGAAGTAGGTGCCTGGCCACGTCCCTCAACTCGCCGGGGGATCTGTAAAACGTGTAGCGCCTCCTTTTCGCCAGGCTGACGAAGAGCATTACGAAGTACGGAGTGTGGAGGGTGGCCAAGTGTTCCAACCGCCGCAGGTTCAGCCCCACTTCTTGCGGTGCGCGGTTATCGCAGCGATCTTCCACCTCCAGCACGTGGCGACACAACGTTGGTTCGAAGCTTATTTTCACCCCTCTGCACAGCTGACAATCTTTGCACTGGCCTGAGACTAAAAACGAACTTAGTCCGATCGAGCCCCTTAGGTCTTGCGGGTGGTAGAAGTAATCTCTGCGCTCTGCTGCGAGGCGGTCCCGCTCCCCCGGTGGAATCTCCCACGTAGCCCGATTGCAGAGGTAACAGATGGCCTCTTCGACGCATTTGAAGCAGTCTCGGTCGACGTGGAGTTCCAGAGCACCTGCAGTGCTGCGGCTGCCACCAGCCACTTGGAGACGCCGTCCTTTGGATCCATGGGCTCAGCTGCGCAACTGACAAAAAAACATAACACAGAGGAATGGTTGGGCAGGGGTGAGAGGCAGAGGAGAGGACTCAGATGATGATAATGATGATTATGATTTGTCACAGATGCGGTTAGTTTTTTTTTTCACTGCCTTTTTATAACTTTGCCTCGTCCTTTTCACTCGATCGCTTCGCGCTTCGAAGAAAAGTCGGAAAAGTCTGTTAATATCCCTCACTTGACGCCCGCCATGTAAGCATCACGAGCGCTCCCCTGTCATCTTGACTCGGCGTCACAGTTTGTAAATGTTCAGCGAGTTGTCGCCGTCCAACACTGTGTGCGTTACCATCAGTCTGTACTGATGTCTCTCGCGTGGTTGTACAGGGTGTGTTGGACAGCTATGGCGAGGCAGCAAGCCCCGTCCGTCTTCCCGAGAGCCCAGGTCCTGAACTGGTCCCGAAAGCCTTGCGGCTCACACACACGGTGAGACCTGTTGCCGCTGCTGAAAGGCGTGGGCTTCAGGGCGCCCAGGGATGCCGGCAGCTCGTACCAGAAAGCGGGAGATCCTGCCCGCGGGGAACCCATCCTGCTCGAGGCTTCGGGGAGCTCACCTATGGCCACCGCGGCGAGCCCGACATCTCCCTCGAAGTACGTGTGCGTGAAGCAGGAGGTTTCACCCTCGGGCGGCTCGGGCAGAGTCCCCGGAAAACCATCCACGTCTACGATGATGTAGCGCATGCCGAGACTCTCGTTTTTGTAGTCTACACTGCGGACGGCCGCGGGCAGCACGGTGACGTACCCGAAGAGCCAGGCCAGCACATCGGACTCGATCTTCACAGGGTCGGGCACGTGGTTGGACCAGACCACCGCCTGCATTCCCCTGATCTTCTGAACCGCCTTCATGCAAGCGCTCATCACGTCGAATGAGTTCCAGCGGAGGTCTATCACGCAGGCTTGCTCCGTTCTCATGCCGATCAGGTGGTGCTTGCAGGCGACGGCTTTCTCGCATGACTCCGGAGACATCAGGTCTAGCACCAGGGCTTCTCCGAAAAGCCTCTTTCCATTTCCGCGCCATCATGGCACCTATCACGTACAGGGCGCTGAAGTTGTCGCGGCCCGGGAAGAGTTCCAGGGTTGTCTCCTTGGGCAGCGCGCTCTCAAAGCAATGCTGCTCTTCCTCCACCGAGGCCGGTCCCCGTCTCTGGACACGAAAATTAAACTGGTCCACCACACACTTGACTTCTCAAGAAGCCAAACCCGACACCCCCACCCCCTTCTGTTAAACTTCACACCCTACTTGAACACTCGATGCTCTTTCTGGTGGACAGGGGCATGAAAAAGAAAAGGGAGTTTTGGCGACCTCTACTGGTCGGGGATATAGAGGGTGCCTGAAACGTGCAAAAAAAAATTCAGGAACTCGACCCTCTTCGATTGCGGGGGGGTGTACGGGGTGTACCTGTCTGCTGTCCAGACCAAAGGGGGTATGCGTTTTTAAAACGCCCCCCCCCCCACCTTCTTTTAATCCATGCTTTTCTTCCCCGCTAAAACAGCACAAGGGTTATAATTCATTTTGTCAGTCAAAAGTTCTAAAAGTGTGAAAAAAGCATGTTTCTGACTGTTTGGACTTTTAAACAGACAGAGACATCAGGTCGAGCGCCAGGGCTTCTCCGAAAAGCCTGTTTCCGTATTCGGGCGCGGGTGCCGTGATGGCGCGCCCTATACAGGGCGCTGAAGTTGTCGCGGCCCGGGAAGAGCTCCAGGGTTATCTCCTTGGGCAGCGCTCTCAAAGCAATGCTGCTCTTCCTCCACCGAGGCCGGTCCCCGTCTCTGGACACGAAAATTAAACTGGTCAAAACAAGTGTCATTTAGTGTCACATTGTAAGTTTACCTGTCCAAGCAGTCAGTAACATACTTTTTTTCACACTTTTGGAACATTTGACTGACAAAATGAATTTTAAGCACACAACACTTCACAGCACACTGAATGACACTTGTTTTGAACTCAAAATGACAAAACGTGCTTTTGGAAGTGTTTTGTGCTTAGAATTCATTTTCTCAGTCAAAAGTGCCAAAAATGTTAAAAAAGCATGTTACCGACTGTTTGGACTTTTAAACTTACAATGTGACACTAAATGACACTTGTTTTGAACTAAAAATGATAAATTGTGCTTTTGGAAGTCTTTTGTGCTTCAAATTTATTTTGTCAGTCAAATAATTCAAAAGTGTTACAAAAGCATGTTACTGACTGCTTGGACTTTTAAACTTACAATGTGACACTAAATAACACTTGTTTTGAACCAAAAATGACAAAACGTGCATTTTGGAGTGTTTTGTGCTTGGAAGTCATTTTCTCAGTCAAAAGTGCCAAAAGTGTTAAAAAAAAAAAAAGCATGGTCTGACTGTTTGGACTTTTAAACTTACAATGTGACACTAAATAACACTTGTTTTGAACTCAAAATGACAAAACGTGCGTTTGGGAGTGTTTTATGCTTAGAATTAATTTTCACAGTCAAAAGTGCCAAAAGTGTTAAAAAAAAAAAGCATGGTCTGACTGGACTTTTAAACTTACAATGTGACACTAAATAACACTTGTTTTGTACTAAAAATGATAAAACGTGTTTTTGGAAGTCTTTTGTGCTTAAAATTCATTTTGTCAGTCAAAAGTTCCAAAAGTGTGAAAAAAGCATGTTTCTGACTGCTTGGACTTTTAAACTTACAATGTGACACTAAATAACACTTCTTATGAACTCAAAATGACAAAACGTGCGTTTGGGAGTGTTTTATGCTTAAAATTCATTTTGACAGTCAAAAGTTCCAAAAGTGTGAAAAAAGCATGTTTCTGACTGGACTTTTAAACTTACAATTTGACACTAAATAACACTTCTTATGAACTCAAAATGACAAAACGTGCGTTTGGGAGTGTTTTATGCTTAAAATTCATTTTGACAGTCAAAAGTTCCAAAAGTGTGAAAAAAGCATGTTTCTGACTGCTTGGACTTTTAAACTTACAATGTGACACTAAATAACACTTCTTATGAACTCAAAATGACAAAACGTGCGTTTGGGAGTGTTTTGTGCTTAAAATTCATTTTGTCAGTCAAAAGTGCCAAAAGTGTGAAAAAAGCATGTTTCTGACTGTTTGGACTTTTAAACTTACAATGTGACACTAAAAAACACTTGTTTTGAACTAAAAATGACAAAACGTGCGTTTGGGAGTGTTTTATGCTTAAAATTTATTTTGTCAGTCAAAATATTTAAAAGGGTTAAAAAAGCAATGTTACTGACTGTTTGGACTTTTAAACTTACAATGTGACACTAAAAAACACTTGTTTTGAACTAAAAATGACAAAACCTGCTTTTAGGAGCGTTTTGTGCTTAAAATTCATTTTGTCACTCAAAAGAGCCAAAAGTGTGAAAAAAGCATGTTTCTGACTGTTTGGACTTTTAAACTTACAATGTGACACTAAAAAACACTTGTTTTGAACTAAAATGATAAAACGTGCTTTTGGAAGTGTTTTGCGCTTAAAATTCATTTTATCAGTTAAATGCTTCAAAAGTGTGAAAAAAGTATGTTACTGACTGCTTGGACATTTAAACTTACAATGAGACACTAAATGACAGTTGTTTTGAACTCAAAAAATGACAAAACGTGCTTTTGGGAGCATTTTATGCTTAAAATTCATTTTGTCAGTCAAAAGTTCCAAAAGTGTGAAAAAAGTATGTTACTGACTGTTTGGACTTTTAAACTTACAATGTGACACAAAATAACACTTGTTTTGTACTAAAATGATAAGACGTGCTTTTGGAAGTGTTTTGTGCTTAAAATTCATTTTGTCAGTTAAATGCTTCAAAAGTGTGAAAAAAGTATGTTACTGACTGTTTGGACTTTTAAACTTACAATGTGACACTAAATAACACTTGTTTTAAAGGAAAAATGACAAAAAGTGCATTTGGGATTGTTTTATGCTTAAAATTCATTTTGTCACTCAAAAGAGCCAAAAGTGTGAAAAAAGCATGTTTCTGACTGTTTGGACTTTTAAACTTACAATGTGACACAAAATAACACTTGTTTTGTACTAAAATGATAAGACGTGCTTTTGGAAGTGTTTTGTGCTTAAAATTCATTTTGTCAGTTAAATGCTTCAAAAGTGTGAAAAAAGTATGTTACTGACTGTTTGGACTTTTAAACTTACAATGTGACACTAAATAACACTTGTTTTAAAGGAAAAATGACAAAACGTGCATTTGGGATTGTTTTATGCTTAAAATTCATTTTGTCACTCAAAAGAGCCAAAAGTGTGAAAAAAGCATGTTACTGACTGTTTGGACTTTTAAACTTACAATGTGACACTAAATAACACTTGTTTTAAAGGAAAAATGACAAAACGTGCATTTGGGATTGTTTTATGCTTAAAATTCATTTTGTCACTCAAAAGAGCCAAAAGTGTGAAAAAAGCATGTTACTGACTGTTTGGACTTCTAAACTTACAATGTGACACTAAATAACACTTGTTTTAAAGGAAAAATGACAAAACGTGCATTTGGGATTGTTTTATGCTTAAAATTCATTTTGTCACTCAAAAGAGCCAAAAGTGTGAAAAAAGCATGTTACTGACTGTTTGTACTTTTAAACTTACAATGTGACACTAAATAACACTTGTTTTAAAGGAAAAATGACAAAACGTGCATTTGGGATTGTTTTATGCTTAAAATTCATTTTGTCAGTCAAAAGGGCCAAAAGTGCTAAAAAAAAAAGCATGGTCTGACTGTTTGGACTTCTAAACTTACAATGTGACACTAAATAACACTTCTTATGAACTCAAAATGACAAAACGTGCGTTTGGGAGTGTTTTGTGCTTAGAATTCATTTTCTCAGTCAAAAGTTCCAAAAGTGTGAAAAAAAGCATGTTACCGACTGTTTGGACTTTTAAACTTACAATGTGACACTAAATGACACTTGTTTTGAACTAAAAATGATAAATTGTGCTTTTGGAAGTCTTTTGTGCTTCAAATTTATTTTGTCAGTCAAATAATTCAAAAGTGTTACAAAAGCATGTTACTGACTGCTTGGACTTTTAAACTTACAATGTGACACTAAATAACACTTGTTTTGAACCAAAAATGACAAAACGTGCGTTTTGGAGTGTTTTGTGCTTGGAAGTCATTTTCTCAGTCAAAAGTGCCAAAAGTGTTAAAAAAAAAAAAAGCATGGTCTGACTGGACTTTTAAACTTACAATGTGACACTAAATAACACTTGTTTTGTACTAAAATGATAAAACGTGCTTTTGGAAGTGTTTTGTGCTTAAAATGCATTTTGTCAGTTAAATGCTTCAAAAGTGTGAAAAAAGTATACTAGTAAAAGTAGACCAGCGGAGTGCGGATTCACAGCTTTGTGTTTGATGGGAAGGGGGGGGGGGGTACATGAGCGGTATGTGTGGGAGATTTAAGACTGCAATCCGTCCCGCAGCTCTAGGGGTACGAGCTACCGAAATCAGAACCGGGTCTAAAAGTGTGTGTCCTAGCGTAGCTCGGATCGTCAGCAGACACAGCGGTTTGGGCTTCAAAGCAGAAGTTGCTCAGTCCTTAGAAAACATTCAAACAATGTCGTGGATTTGTGTTTCCAGTCGTGTCCCGACTAAATAAAGGCTGATGTTATTCTTACATGTTTTACGTGCAGCCAGCATGCAGCGCCACCCAAAGCTAATGTTGTTAGCCCGTGTTAGCATACTGCTAATCCTGGCTTCGTTCAGAAAAAGCACTGACCACACGGATTAAAATTCAAATGATGAGCGAACAGGTGTTTCATAATAACCGTAACATTATTAAAAGCACGTTCAGAAGATCGTCTCGTATATTACCGAGCTGACATGTCAATGAATATAGCCGCTCGGCGCTGTTTAACATCGTTTTCTACTGAATTGTTACATTCAATAAAGTTAAAAAAAAGGGCCGCTCGGCGGAATTTATATCCTTCCGGTTTTCAAACCCTACTGCGCATGTGCGAATGATTTATTCCGACGGAAAGTGTGACCTTAGTGAACGCTTTTATATTCTGAAAACATTTTTCTGGGCCCATGTACACGGTTGGATTCTAATCCGACCATTGATCCCATCAAGATATTTTGTACATGTAACCGCGGCTTATGGGGTCCACTAGCTACGTGGCGGGGGCGTGGCATCACAATGGTGGTCTCTCCATCGGGATGTCAGTCACCCATCACGATGGACGATGATATCGTCCATCGGCACAACCCTATTCTAGAGCATGTCTGCATTGCCAGACATCACAGCAGAGAGAAGACGGCTCATGAAGAAGCAGAGGCGATGTAAAACGCTTCCTGACTCTTTATGCTCCACAGGTTCCTTTGATGTTGGTTCAGGCTTCACTGTTCCCCCAGTGGTGATTCAGGTAACTGCAGGATCACAGGTTTTTAAGGTCTCAGTACTGCTGGTGAAGGATGCAGATGAAGGGACAGAGGAAACTTAGGCTGGTTTGTGGAACTCTGGTGTCATTGAGCATTGGCATTCTTCGTAGTGTATTCTTTTGAGACTGGTTTTAAAAAGCAGATGGTAAAACTTATATGATTTAAGGGCTGTTACTGACATCACCGTTACTCTAGTCCTACCGTTCCTGACCCATATTGCATGCTGTCAACTTTAGCCCTACAATGTGTGTTTCTTTTGCTTCCATTACGTGAAAATAGCAGACATTTATTCGCATTTCAGTACATAGGACTTAATAAATTCTTCTGGCATCTTCATTTACTGTTTGAAGTCTCTCCGACAGGATATTATACTATGAGAGGATTGTGTTTTGTTGATGTAAGTTGATGACTTCCTGCTTACTAGCAGTTACCAACTGCTGAAATCTGCCTGCAAGTAATGAAAGATCTTTTGTTGAAGTGTGAGATTTGGGTTTTGAAATGTCTAACAGGAATTTGCAATGTTGTAGAAGGGAAGTCACATTTTCTAGGCAGAACTGTTTCCAGCACAGAATCTTTAATTGGAGCATAGAATGTCTAATTTGCAGCATAAACATCCAGAGATAGTTTGGACATGTTGGTTTTTGGGTCTTTGTGGTTATTGTAGACATTTTCTTCTTTGTTTTGTGGAACGTATTGCCCCCTTGAGGTCTATGATTCACGAAAAAAAATATGAAAAAATAAATAAAACAAAAAACAAATGATTAATCACTTATTGAAAATGGTTAAATTGATCGATGTTTAATGATATTACTTCACTTGCTCCAAAAATTGATAAATTGATTCAAAAATCTTTCCTAATGTAACATAATTTTGCACGTTTTTAACTTTTAAAACATAATGAAATTTTGATATGAAAATTCCTGAAACAGTGTTATGTCTCTTTTACTGATATAGTATTATGTTATAATCATATGAATGACTTTTATAAGTAACATAATCTGCATATATTTTAGATAGCTGATCTGCATTTGCCATGTTGATTTCTAAAATAGTTATTTTTACATAATAATTAAGTAATTCATCTTTGTCATGTGCTTTATTGATACTTTATGATTCAAAATTCTGTCTGATAAAAACTAGGAACCGGATATTGATAAATCATGTAATAAAATGGTTATAATATATTTATTAATATGTCTGATTGTAGAAAGTTTGATTAGTTACTGTATGAATGTACAACTGATGATTATATTGCTTTTGTGTATTATTTCTACTTAATTGCTTGAAACAAACCATTTCAAATCAAAATCAAACGATGAGGGTGCGACTGCACTCACGGCTGTAAGGCAACGACAATAAGTGGTTTCATTTCTTCACGTTGTTACCTTGCCTTTCACAGGAACGTGGACAGGACGCCTGTTCACCTTACCGTTGCACAAAACTGTTTGTGGTTTTTATATTTTTACTTTCCATTTATCTAGTTTATGTATTTGTGCCTTGACTTTGTTTCAATCTGCATTGTTTCCCTCCACTAGGGGCCTGGGAGATCCCTCAGTCCAAGAGAGGGATATGGACAATAGGGGTTCTCAAGGAAATTGTTTTATTATTATCATTGTTTAAATTATCGTTTGAATATATTTGTTTAGAAAGGATGTTTAAATGGTAACTCAGATTGACCGTTTTAACTTTTTAGAGCTTTGTGTGTCTGTTCATCTGGTTTTCTCATCCACAGCAAGGATGACGGTTTACCACAGGGATTTTATGACACTGTTCTGAGTTGTTGAGGAATACTGTTTGACCCTAATGAATTTTTCTCTTTGTCTTGAGTTTGTGTCCTCCCACTTGTGCTCTTCATAGAAATAGTACAAGGGGAAGCAGACCTTAGAGAGGACAAATGTGGTGGACATTTTCCATCATATTCGTTCCTCATTTGCGCATGCGTTACTTGATTCTTGTCTCATTGTGTATTGTTTTTTGTTATGTTTTTTATTTTTTAAAGTTTCTGACCCTAACCCTAATCAACATTTAGATCCACAGCAGACTCATCTTGGGGAGAAGGCACCTATGCATGGACACCCCAAGCTCTTTTGCACCTGTTCTGTTATATCCTCTGTTTCAGATCTCTAATTCCAGGCTTATTGCGAAGTTCATAGGAGGCCAGGTCCAAGCTGGAACCTGATGGTTCCACTGAGTGATCTAGACCCAGGGACCCTGACCTTGGAGAGTGTGGCACCATGAAGATCTTTCTAAATGCTCTAGATGGACTCTTCGAGACTGAGAGATATTTGGTGGTGGTGGATTCACAGGTTCCAGGACATATTTTTGTGCTTGTGGGACAACGAGAAGGACGTGAGTGTTCGAGGACCCTTATGACATGCCTCATAGGGCGGTAGGAGCCAGAGACCGGGAGCGCGGACAGTATGCCATGCTACCACCTGCAGATCCATCTCTACCTGTTGTTGTTGACGACCATCTCATGTAAATGATTGTGCCTTAACCCCTTCTCTTCCCTTAACCTCAAGGCTCTTTTATCCACAGGATTTTGTGTAAGGCGAAATTTAAAGATAAATTTAAGGGTAAATTTAAGAAAAAACTTACATTTAAATTTTAGGGGAAAGTTAAGGGATTTTTTTTAATAAAAGGGTAAATTTTAAGAAAACATTTTATTTTTTGAAAGTTTTTTAGTGGTTAATTAATGCTTGCTTGATGTTTTAAGTGTTTTATATAGCTACTGTGACGAGTGTGTTGACAGGATGAGCTGGTTGAAGACGGAGTACCTCTTCCCCCCACTGCGGAGTCTTATGTGATGTGTTACAGTGTTGTTTTACTCTTAAAGAACTTTTATTGCTTAAATTTTACATTTATGATTTTATTGTTTTACTCTTAAAAGGATCTTATGACTTATATTTTAAACTTGTCATTTATTATTTTACTTTATGGATGGCATTTAAAGGATTGCGTTTTGCTTAGATCTAGATGTGATGGCGAGATGCCACAGCGTTTTACTAAACGGTACATTTAGGGGTACATTTAGATGTTCTGATGATGTTTTTTAGATTTGCTGTTCCATCATTTTACTCATTATTCTTACTGTATGATTTAGTTCTGCCGTGACATGACTTCATTTCTCCCTTAACTTCAGGAGTTCCTTATCTTTATTATCATTTATTCTTTTTGAAGTATTATCATTTATTCTTTTTTAAAAGTATTATCATTTCTACGTTTTTTACAGTGTTATTTTTTATTTTTATTTGGATTTGCTGTCTGTATTTGCTACTTCATTTCTTGTTTTATGTCACTGTTATAAATAGACTTGAACTGAGGTCTGAAGTGGTGATGCATGCGTATCCTTAGTGATGATTACCAGATTTTTATCCTGTTCGAATATTCACTGACTGTTTCTCACAGAAGGTCGTAAGTTATGCTCCGAAAGTTTTTGCTGGAACACACATATATTCACCTACCACCTTTGAAATGCTCGTTTATACACCTTGATTTTGTGTTTTAGATTGTGAGGGCTTGCGACCACAGCCGCAAGCCCTGAGGTGTGTTTTCGGCAGCATTCCATTTCCATTTCATTTCTCAGTATGACTGTTATGTGTGACCCGGCACCATTGGGACCGTTTGGGCCGCCCCCGGTTCGCGTACAGCGTCCACGAAGGGGAACATTGGCTATCTAGTGGATCTGCTAGTGTTGAACCGGCAGCACCATTGACCGTTTGGGCCGCCCCCGTTCGAGTACAGCGCCACGAAGGGAACATCTGTGGATCTGTATGTGTACCGCACATGACCGTTTGCCCCCTCGAGTACAGCCCACGAAGGAACCTGCTATTGGACTGCTATGCGACCCGGCACCATTGACCGTTTGGGCCGCCCCCGTTCGAGTACAGCGCCTCGAAGGGAACATGCTATCTAGTGGATCTGCTATGTGTGACCCGGCACCCATTGACCGTTTGGGCCGCCCCCGTTCGAGTACAGCGCCACGAAGGGAACATGCTATCTAGTGGATCTGCTATGTGTGACCCGGCACCATTGACCGTTTGGGCCGCCCCCGTTCGAGTACAGCGCCTCGAAGGGAACATGCTATCTAGTGGATCTGCTATGTGTGACCCGGCACCATTGACCGTAGGGTCGCTCCCGTTCGTGGAAACCACTAGAGGAACATACTATCTGAAAGAGAGAGGGAAAGAAATAAAAGAGGAGCCAACATAAAATTACTCATACCTGATCTTAGAACGTAACTCACTTCCCCAAAAACGCTGTGCGAAACTATAATTTGTACCGCCTAACAACCCGTATGATACAATAACTTAACATCCAATCCAAAGCTTTGATGGCGTATTAGACATGCTGACAGCCATTATTTGAACTTCTATTAAACCAAGAACAAGCTTGATGGCCATAACTTCTGCCATTGTGGCAACTATAAATACACGAGCTTAAGTACATCCATTATTTCGAAGCTCCCAACGACAGTACAACGAACGAGCCTAGTAGCCATAATTTTCTCCATTCGGCATACCATTATAAGCGCTCAAGGAACATCATTTAATTGAGATCCCAACCAAATATTAAGAACGAGTTCAACGCCCATAATTACTATGCTTCATTGGCATACTACAAAATTGGCTTAAGAACCAAATTCGAGCTCCAGCGCATACTATGATACAACTGAGAACATCCTAATTTTGAGGCTTCCACCTGGCTATAATTTTCTTTTAACATCTATAATCGAAGAATTTACATTCATTCTGCTGTTGACATTGATTGATTAATTCAGTCAGAAGTGTCATTAGAATGCAGAGGAGGTCCACCGCCCCATCACTTTCAGTGCAGCAATAGGTGCGTCGAGCAGTCATCGTTGCAGCACCAGATCAAGGAATGCAGGGGTGACATCACTTCCTGGAAACGGAGAAGCCGATCGGGGCGTAGGGGTACTCAGGCTCAGGATGTGGTGCATAGATAAAACAAAGCAGTATTAGTCTTGACAAGAATATATAAAAATCCCAGAAACTGATCAGTTTCAAAATGCTTGAGATAAATGAAATAACAGTGCTTTTCAAAGAACAAATCTGAGAAAGTGAAATTTAGTAGACAGTTAAAGTAAAGACCCATTGTGGATTTATCGCACCCTAGAAACCATCATGATTACAAATTCCAACAGTGAAATGATAGTGAAATATATAACCTGCACAAAATCTTAACACCAATTTTTTATACATTCCAAAGATAAGAAAAGTAACCTTTGACAGTTTCAGAGGGACGCACCTTCAGGAGGCCATCGAGGAGTAGGTGATGGGAAGAGTAGCCAAAGAGATTTGTAGATGAGGAAGGTCAACATCCCACGTAGCAAAGGATTGCAGCCCGGCTGGATTCGATGCTTTGCATCTGATATTAGTGGTTCTCAAATTGGTGGACAATAAAGTACAGACTACTGAAATTGTAATTAGCCAAGGGCGTCTGGATACTGAAAAAGAGAACTTGAGAGCCATGAGGGATCATAGGTTTTGATAGTATTTTTGCTAGACTGAACCTTAAGCATTTAGAGGCGGAGTATAAGCCACTAAATGGGGAAGCATCTAGCAGACTGTCATCTGCTTAAGCAAGGAAGATAGAAGACTGACTTGTGGACACAAGATTTAACTCTTGAACTAAGCTTGACAGCGCAAGTGATATATTTCCTACGGTCAGGGTAGAAATTGCTCAAGGTGTTATTTAAACATTAACCAAGTCAACTGATGACACAATACTGTCATTCACTATTGAAACAGCCCTAATTTAATCTCCAAGGATGAAATAACTGGACGACATCTTATAAATCATCAGAGCTGTAGATTCAGGCGTCCGGACAAACACAAACCACTCTTAAATCTTTTCCCCCAAACCAGAAGGCACAGCCTCAGAGGAACAAGTGGAGGGAGCCTGAACACACGACAGTCATCATAAAATAACCACTCCAAGCATAGAGAGGGAAGGAACAAACGCAAAACACGAAATCCAGAACAGGAACACGGGGCCCAGGATGGAACTACCCAGAACAAGAACACAAGATGAACGGATGACCATAGGACCAAAGCCACAGCAAATGTCAGGTGGCCCAATCATTGACAAATCATATGCAAACCAAAATGAATAAACACACTGCACAAAAGCCAAAGATGACATAATGGGGAGAGACAAGCAGCAATGAACCATCCAATCCATAGAAGAAAAATAAATCCGGAAGGGTGGAGGACCATACAGTATAGACAACGTGGAACTCAGATTAGAAAATAAATCCCCCCCCACAGAGATCCAAAGACCAGGGATACAGAGGAAATTCGGCCACTGAGAAACCATCAATAACTCGCAAAGTGAAGGAGACCCATTGCCTACAAATATCCAGTACAGAGCTTCTGCTAAGAAAGTTGAAAGTATGAGGACTGCCACGGCAGCTGAAAGGTAAACCGACAAACGTGTCGAGCACCAACTGAATGCCAAGAGACGCCGAGAGGCATAGAGGCAGAACAGGGAGAACATCAGCGATAAGACATCCTCAGCCTTATATCGCGCTCGGAGGAAAATCGTGGAGACAGCCTGGGCAGCTGAAGAAAATATATACTAATCCTGAAGGCACATGAGGATGCACGCGACCGCGGCGGAACGAACGCGCTGGGCGCCGTCAGCCTCCCGGTGATCGCCGCTAGCCGCCCGGCGATAGCTGCAAAGGAGCAGGCGCGGCGAAAACAGAAAGCCCACATCAGGAAACGGGGATCAGCCATCCGAAGGATGGGGGGAATACAGCAAGACGTTGAAGAAAAGGAGATCCGCTGGATCCGCGAGCACGGGGAACGGCGAAGAATGAGCGCTGAAGGTAAGAAAGAGAATGAACGCCTGCGCACCTGGGCTTAAATAGGACGCTGAGCAGGTGCGTTAATTGACTGAACCGCCCTAGGGTAAGCTGTAAACACTGCTACGAGTTATCGCCCGAAATACGATTAGAATCGTCATTTTAACAAATTATTGTACATGCATTCTTTTTGCTGCCTGAAATTTTCACCCCAAGACTCAGAAGTGTTAAAGCTGAAGTTGTGTGTGTGTGCTGCGTGGAGAGACAGAAAGCCACAGCTCAGCATATTTAGAACAACGGGAAGCCCCTTCTACAGACAAAAAACCAAACGTACACCCACACACTTTGCAGAAGGTGTGAAGTGCTGCACCTTGAACCAGTTGAGGCCAGCAAAAGGTCGAGTCCTCTTTCTCTGAAAACAGGAACCACCATGCATCACAGGAAGACAAAAACAACAACTCTAAACCAAATAAGGACTATGTCAAATTGAAGCCAGAGGATTTGCTGCTCTCAGAGGAGGAAGATCTTAGCAACGCACGGACTTCACTATAAGACTCTTACTTTAGGAAGTGTCCCTTCTGCTTTTTGGGGCTTTTTCTTCTTTGCTATAGCTCTGTGTTTTTGCTCTCTGTCTTAGAACTATTGTATCAGGGAATAAACTTTGTTAATTTTTAATCGGCCGATTCTGGGTCATCTCTCCTCGAAGCTGAACACGCTTTAAAGAACCTGCCAAAGCGGGAAGCAAGGTTCTTTTCCTTCACTACAGACAGGCACAATGACTTAAAAATTATTTAAAAGCCCTTTATCACTTCAGTGATTCCCTGATTTCACCGTTGACTCCTTGTAAAATTGTTTTGTTTCATCTTCACTTGACGCAGTTCTTCAGGTTCCAGAAGGATTTCATGTCAACTAGAACATAAGTCAATAAATAACATGTGAAATTGGTGCCAGGACATTAAGTCAGGCTTGTTCAGCTATTCAATAAAATGGCAACTGAATAGATATTTTAAATGCCCTGAATAGCCTGTTCATTGTTATTACAGAAATAAAGTGTGAATGATTGTTAGGAACTCATGCATTTACTGTCCGTTATGTTTTGGCCAAGTTGCCCCTCTTTACCTTAGCGGTGCAGCCATGTTCTTTTTATTAATGAGGAGTGTTTTGAATTCTTCATATGCATTCATTAAGAGCTCTAATGTCGCCTGAAATATGTCACATGTTTCCCCTCTCTTTCACTTTCTATTGTTGTTCATGAATTCAGTGTTCAATTGAGAGAGCGTTCATGTCTTCAACATGCATGTGCATGACCTCTGGAGCCCAGGGATTAGCAGATGACAGGTTAACCCTTTCTGGAATATAAAAGGTTAAAGCATTTTTCAACTGTTGCATAATCTCTTTCACATGAAAAGAGAATTCCAGAAAAGCCATAGCAGGTAACTAATTTCTGGAACTTAAGGGACAAAAAAAGTGTCAGGGTGATACCAATATAATACAATTAATGCAACCAATTGAATAAAAAATAACACATTTAGTCCAAGTCAGCTTTATTTTCAAAAACGCTGCACACACATGACATGCAGTACAGATGAAATTACTTCCCTCTAGCCCCACAGTGCAAGCAGTGCAAGTGGGAGTGATTAATGTCCCAGAGGCCAGTGAGAGGGACACCGATGATCTTCACAGCTGTTTTTACAATGTGGTGCAGAGTCTTCCAGCATGACGCGGTGTAGGCACCGTACTACACGGTGATGCAGCTGGTCAGGATGCCCTCTATGGGGCCCCCGTAGAAGGTCTGCATTATGGGGGGACGAGCTCTGGCCCTCTTTAGTTTGTGGATGAAGTACAGGCGTTGTTGGGCTTTCTTGGCCACTGATTCAGTGTTGTGGTTCTGAGACAGGTCGTCGGAGATGTGTTCTCCAGGAACTTGGTGCATGTCACCAGCAGCACCATTGATGATCAGTATAGTGTGCTTGGTTTGAGTTCTCCTGAAGTCCACAACCATCTCCTTTGTCTTCTCCACATTCAGGTGAAGATTGTTGTCTTTGCACCACAGAGCCAGCCTGCTCACCTCACTTCTGTAGGGGGTCTCTAAGATGCAGTGGTGGGTCTCAACAACAAATGCTGTTCTGTCAGCTGCAAACCTGATGAAGAGGTGACATACATTTAGTACTGCAATATTTATCAAATCTAAAGCAATTCTTTATCAACATAATAATCTTTACAAATTTATGAAAAATATTTTTGGAAGAATACTTACTCTGATGTTTCATGTCAAAGTCAAAGAATTTTCAAGGACACTGCAGGGAGTTGAACCCCGTCTGGCTGAAGCCAGAGTACCAACTACCAGTGCCTTTTGCTTTTTTTGACTGAACATGGAAGCAAAACCTGTATTCCAACCAGCATGAGACTTCAAATGATCAAATACACTTTGAGTAAATGTTAATTAAATTACTTTAAAACTATCACAAATTACAAGTTTTTGTGTCACATGCATGTTGAAATACAGTAAAAGAAACCAAACATTTCAGAACAAATGAACATAAACACATGCATTATCTGAGAAAAAAAAATGGGAGAACTTACCTTATTTACTCCTACACTTTTAGAGACCCCCCTCCCTCTTAATTGTGACTATAGAATAATCCAACGACGATTCCCCACCCTACAATAACCACCAGGCTGTCTCCAGCAGAACCCCCCCCTCTAGGATGCACTAAATGAACAGAGGATCCCCTCGTGGTCACTGAAGTAAATTTGACTGACCACGGTCTTGACAGTGAATTTAGAAGTTTTGGCATGGACATGGTCTATGATGGTTTCCCCCCTCTCTGTTGTGGGAGAAGTGACATGCTGTCTGAAGCCTCTGTCCGTCATCAGATTAAAAATGGAAGAGGACTTCAGGATGTCTTCATTAAAATCTCCCATCACTACAACTGATTCACTCTGACTTTCTAATCAAATTACCAAATCCTGTAGGTGGGATCTAAACAGCACTACAGGATAGGAGGGGGGGCGATACACTACAGCTAAGACTAAATTTAGAGCCAGACTCCTGTAAACAACACACTCCAAATTAAGGTCTGGCTTGTCCAGAATTTGGTAGTCTCCTCCGTCCGTACAGTAGATCCCAACCCCCCCATGTTGCTGGCTCTTCAGGCCAACTATTGCTGGGTTGGTTCCACTGTAGGAAAGCCCTCTGGGACGGCTGTGGAAACTGAAGCCGTCCATTTGGACAGCTTCTAAGGCAGAGCTAGCTATGTCTCTGTCACAGCAATGCAGTTGGGCTGCAGCTGCTGTGTACAGTGGGCCAGATAGGAGACATGTCTGAGTAATCCCTGAACATTCAGCAGGAAAACTCTGAAAGAAGACGGGTCACATCTTCTTTCATCACTCAGGAGGGGGGGCATCTTCTGCAGAGCAACCTTCACATGTTTATTGCAGTAAATGGCCTTTTCTTTAAAATCCCTAATGATTAACCCCTCGATGGTCCTGACCCGACTCACAGCAACGTACACCTGACCAGCAGCAAAGATCTTATTGAAGGAGACCACAGCCTGGTCCACGGTCAGGCCTTGTACCTTGTGGACGGTACAAGCCCATGCCAGCTTGAGTGGGAACTGTCTCCTCATCCCCCCCTTTTTGCTCACCCGCTCTTCCTCGGGTTCTATAGCAGTGGAACCAGGCAAGTCGGCTTTGGCACACGTTCTCCGAGCTATTTTCCCAATTTCCTCATCATCAAATTTGACATAAACATATTTTGGAAACCCCCCCTCTGTGCAGGATTCAATGTGGGTGACTATGCCGCATGCCCCATTTACCAATCCATCTGTGATGTCTAAGTTTGTGCATAGCATCACTCGAGCGTTGACTCCCAATAACAGCCTCTCTTCCAAACAGCCGTTCTTCACTTTTTTGTGATGCCCACTCATCAGTTGCAGTTTACCCGTCTCTTTACTCGGGATGAAGTCTTCTGCAACAATTTCACAGTAATCTTCACAAGTAATTTTGAGCCGCTCCAAGTTGTGTTCAAACACTTGGGCGTTGGTGGAGAAAATGTGCAAAGCCGAGCTGTCCTCGCCCGTTTCACACTGCTTCAGCATTTGCACGTCACTGGGCAACAATTTGGTGTCTTTTGTCCGCGTCCTAAGCCTGTTTAGCATCTGTGCAAATGCTTGGTCTTTCTGTCGGACGATCTCTGTCAGTTCAACCACTTTGAAGAACGTGGACCACAAATTGATGTCAGATGTTTCTCCATAAAGTGGTTTCCCTTTAACGGGAGGCAACTGATAGAAATCTCCAACAGCAATAATTGACACTTTTCCGAATGGGGAAAAGTCACCTGTTTGTTTAATTTGTCGCAGTCTGCCATGGATGTAGGTCAATAGTCTGTGGTCCACCATGGAAATCTAATCAATGATCAAAATCTGCAAATCGTGGTACTTAACGCGCAAAGAATTAAGTTTCTCCTCGCCCAAAGGAGGATGACGAATATCTTTACCGATTCCAAATGTAGTGTGAATGGTTGCTGCCTTCAGACTGTAGGCAGCAATCCCTGTGGGGGCGGTCAGCAGAACCGACACGGCGTCCGGCTGGAGACACAGAGGTGACAGCAACCTCGTAGCCTCGTACTGGATCGCTCTGATCAGGTGGCTCTTTCCAGTCCCTGCACCGCCCGTAACGAACATGTGCAGAGGATCTGGGTTCTGACCTGAGACCTTCTGTAAACACCACTCTCTGACATGCAGGAAGGTGGAGAGCTGCCGCTCATTCAGAGAGCTGATGAGCAACAGCCCCTCCTCCCTACTGAGACCGGGACTCTTCTCCAGTCGAGCAGCTTCTGCACGGAGAACATCCAGATCTGGAATGTCCTCCTGATGTCCTCCTGATGTTCTCCTGATGTTCTCCCTCTGTCCCTCTCTCTACCAGCTGCTCTCGCTGCTCCATCTCACTCTCCCGCTGCTCCAACTGGGCCCCGGGGACCAAAATGTCCCATGCAGCCTCCAAAAACTCTGCATCCATCAGCTCGGCCTGGGCCAGCTCCAACGCATCGGCCTCACGCTCGAACTTCTCCCGGTTGTGATCAACAACACTTTCAACCGTTTGTTCACCGCTACGAAGACGCACCGTACCGTTCTTATAGGCCTGGGCGATAAATCGATCAAATGAATTAATTCGAATTTTTTGTTACAGGCGATTTCAAAAATAACTAAATCGAGTTTTTATGTGGCGCATTTTTGGCTCCTCAGAGCTTCCGTAGCGTTAGTTTCACACGGCACGCGACAGCATGGCTACCGGTGAGAGTGAGCAGTTTGTTCCCAAGAAAGAAATGAACTCATCTGTTGTGTGGAACTGGTGTGGCTTTACTGTCACAGACGTGGAGGAAGAGTCCCCACGCTGCAACATTTACCTAAAGGAGCTCATCGGAGTCAAAGGCTCTAATGCGCGGTCGCGTGGCACGCGCTCAGTCTACTTACACATGCACGCGCCCTAAAACACACGCGACCTGACACAAAGAAAAGCAGTTTCACTAGTTCATTAGTTAGGTAGTTATTTTTTACTGTTATTTGTTAATAAAGAATACCGCGCTGTAATTATTACTTGTATATTCATTTGCGGCGCGGCCACCGTAGGATTTTGTTTCGGGAGAGGACGGAGGCGGGGGGGGGGGGGGGGGGGGGGTGTAACCGCGACTCCTGCTGCTTCATCATCAAGACGGGGTTTATTAATTTATTTAAAACTTTAGACCCAGACTGTATTGATAACTTTTTAGAAAATGCTGCTACTCTCAAGGTGAATGTTTGTCTCATTTTAGTCTAGACTATAAAGTGTGACTTAAAACACAGCTGGGACTTGAAGTAAGTAACCTTTTCATTTTGGACAAGTGAAAACAAGAGTAGAATAACAAAATAAGAAAAAAACAAGACAAAAATTATATACAACCAAGAAAAAATTATATAAAACACAACAAAATTATATAAACACAAGTCCAAAAGGGACTGAGAAGAAGAAAAATTTTATACTTAACTTTGATTCCAAGAGTGTGTTTATTTATTTATTATTCATACCAGAAATGGGGGTTACATTTGTCTTGCATTTGATTAAAGCAAAATTTGCTTTAAGTTGTCTGCCGTTTGTATTTATTGCTTTCCTTAAGTGGGGGGGGAAATCGGGAAAAAAAATCGGAAATCAAATTAAAAAAAATAAAATCGGAGATTTTATTTTTAGGCCATATCGCCCAGCCCTACGTTCTTATAGAAATCTTGATAAAATTTGAAATCCTGCGGTTTCAGGTCGTCGTCCGTGCGATACGGGAGGAATAATTGGAGTATGCTAGCACTTTTAGCCACGTTAGCATAACGAGCATAATTAACATAATTAGCATCTTGAGGAATGTGTTTTTCTGAGTCAGTTGATGATGCTGATCGCTATGCTAGCACTTTTAGCCACATTAGCATAGCTAGCATAGTTAGCATAATTAGCATTTGCAGCTTTGACTAGCCTTAATCAAAGGTGCGCCGTGAGGGCAGTGAGGGCGATGAGGGCGGCGGTGGTACGTAGAGTTGGGCGTGGAAGGCGGGTTGCGTCTGCGGGCCATACAACACTGCTTGCGGCTTTAATTTTAATAATAACGCAATTGCCTTATAAAAATTCTAGGCTTCATTCTCTTATATGAAATTGAACATTCTTTCTTATTCTAGGCTTCAACTTATTACCTAAAATTAACATTCTTCCTTTAACTTATTTCCCTCCTTTTCTTTCAGAACAGCTACAGCAAAAATGGCTGAACTAATTGAAACAGCTGCTGAAATACATCAACAAAGGAAGCATACATTCTCAGAGATTACTAATCTTCTCTACTTAAGTCCTAAATCACCAATCTAGTCTGACTGGGGCTTTGCTCACTCTGCCTTAGCGAGTGACGGTACCCGTCCCGGGGGAAGTTGGAAGAGTTTGTTGCTTTTCCCCTTCCTGCGTGTCTTCTAGAATGTGCTTGTTGGTGGTCTCACTGACAGGTTTAGGTGGTGGTGGGATGAACTGCAGGTGTCGTCTGTTTCTTCTGTAGCGCTCTCCTTGATCTGTTTCCACGACGTAGGACCTTGGAGTAGAGCTAACCACAGCGGACGTTGTCCATCCTTTCTGTCCGTCCAGTTTGGTGAGCACTGGGTCTCCCGGCTGCAGTGGATGTAAAAGTCTTACTCCATTTCTGCCATTGTAGTAGTGAGCTTGCTTTTGCTTGGCAGCTGCATCTGCCTGTCGGATCTTCTCCTCTGTAGGCCATCCCAGTTTCAGGTTGTCTTGCAAGGTGGGTAGCGTTGTTCTTATTTTACTGCCCATCAGCAGTTCGGCTGGACTAACACCTGTGGAGGAGGAAGGTGTGGCTCTGTACGACATTAAGGCAAGAATTGGGTCATCCTGTCTCAAAATGCTTTTAGCTGTCTGAACTGCCCGCTCAGCCTGACCATTACTCTGTGGGTAGTGTGGGCTTGACGTGACATGAACAAAGTCATATTCCTGACTAAACTCTCTCATCTCTGCAGAAACTAGCTGGGGTCCATTATCACTCATCAGCACCTCCGGGATGCCAAAACGTGCAAATGTGGCTTTCAGTTTAGCTACAACCTGACTGCTGGTAGTTGTGGGCAGGTTCAGCATTTCAAGATATCTGGAGTAATAATCTGAAGGGAACAAACAGAAACAAATGAATAAGAACTCAGAGACAATACTTAGCTTCAGTGAAGATTGACTCAGCACAAAACAGCACAGATTTGTTTGCAGGGTTACAGACAGAGGAACAGGATCTCAAAGTCTGAACAAAGACACTCAGAAAAAGGCTTGGTATATATACGTTATATTTGCATATTCAGAAGATGGTCCGAGGGTCTATGGTGTGAAAAACCCACCCACATGCAGTTGCAGACTGGATACTCGAAGGTCATAAAGCTTCAAGTGCCAGATCTTTCTGATGTTCTCACAGACATTTGCCAGAGCACAAACACCAGAACACACAAAAAGTAAAAAGGGAGGATGAGGAGAAACTGTGAGAACAATAGCTTGGCTGTGCTGTCTTAGGGTGTATATAATTTTGAGATGATAATACATGCTTAGTGAATTAAGTTTAAACCATTAGTGTAATAACAGGTACAAGTAAATATAATAAAAGTAAAAAGGGAGTTTCTAACTATTCTGTTTCTAATTATTCCTAACATACCCCCCTGTTTATCATATCAAAATTGTATATGGAAAGTCAGCAGAACTCTTCTCATCATCAACCATATACCATTTCACAAAGATTTTCAGTGTAGGCATCATATCGGCTCTGCATCGAAAACAAAAGTGTAGAGGTACATGTAAATACTCTAGAGCACATATAATCAACGTGAATAACTGAATAAAACAGAGGCGGTAAGTGATACACGTGTTGATGCGAAAACCTCCGGAGCAATACTTATACCATCTGTGTGAAACATTCATTGAGCAGTCAGGGAGGGCAAAACTCATCAACGGCTCCGCGCCCCTCGGCAGCCATCACTAAGGATACGCATGCATCACCAGAAAAAAGAGGGAAAAAGAGAAAAAAATAACACCTTAAAGACCAGTTTCAACCTCGAGCGGATGAGAACCAGGAGAATTGTAGGCATAGTGTTGGTAAAGGGTGTTGACATACGTCGCACGGCCTGAAAGCATCTCGGCGATCATTGATTTAACACAGGGAACCACACAGGTGACGAAAAGAAAAACAACACACGGAGGACCAGAGTGAATAGTTTTATCAGTGCACTCCACCAGAAGCAAACCAATAAAGTGGGGACCCAGACCAGTAGGTGTCAGTCATCTGAGGAGAGATGTGTGACTGAAGGGCCATGACCTCATCGATGATGTGAGTGAGATTTCCAGAGAAAGATGAAATAAAAGTACAAGATGAAACCACGAGGAACAGCTGGACCCATGTAAGCTGGTTCGAAGCTCAGTGCTGGAAAGAGCTGGAAAGAGAGCAGTGCTAGAGGAAACACTCCAGGGAGCGCCCCTCGCCAGGAGTAGTGTCACACTGTGGCGGCTTCATAGTTGGACTTCAACCAGGGATGTGTCTCAAAATGCCAGTCTCGTAGGCTCTCAGCAATGTACAGTGGCTTATGTGAATCCAGGAGGGTCAGTCAGCAATTTGTACTGCAGTTGGCATGGTGAGGAGAACCTTGAAGGGTCCTGTCCACCTCGGGTGTGACCAATCAGTCTGCTGAATGGCCTTCAGGAAAACCAGGTCACCGACAGATCTTCCAGTCAGTCTGGGATTCAGAGTCTGTGGGGAGGAGAGAGATGGAGGCAGACTCAATGTGTTCCTTTGTTGTCACAGCTTTCTTCAAATAATCATGTAAATCATAAATGGTTTCATTGAGTCAGGCATGAAAGTAGGAAAAATGAGGCAAAAAATAAATAAATGAAAATAAAAAAATTTGTGAAAAACACATTCAAAGGGAAACAGACAAGAACCGGGTCTCATTTCAATAGCCCCATGAGCAGGCTGATAACAGTTGGACTCATGGGAAAGTTTGGACGGAAGGGAGTAGAGCATCTTCTGGAGAATTCGCACAAGAGAATCACAGGTCTCATTGTTTCCACTATCAGCCGCAGCTGCAGCTTACAGCGAGTGAGTAAGGGTGGGAGGTGGGGTGGGGTTGGGTGGGGGCTGATTAGAAAAGGTGGTGAGGTCCGGGGGGAGAAATCATTTTACCAGAAGCAGAAACTAAATGTCCCAAAAATTTAACCTGTGTTTGGGCCAGCTGGAGTTTAGATTTCCTGCACTTATGGCCTTGAGAGTGTAGGAAAGACAAGTGTCTCCATCAGGCGAGGCTAACAATATGTCATCAATGGAAAGAAAAAGTTGAGACCCGCCAAAAACCAGATTTAGGCGTTATAACAACAGGGGCCACAACATTAATCAGAGCTACATCAGCAGGTCCTACAGACCAGAGATCCTCAGAAATGCTTTTAAGGGGTCAATCCTGATTTACAAGCAGAAATCAAGGATCCTAATCAGTGGGGTCAGAAGGCTGCAGTTAAACTTTTTATGAGTAGGGGAGAGTGAACCAAAAAACGGAAGGTGGCATCCGCCATCCGAGTCTGAGCATGTTTATTCAAGAGGGAGGTGTGTCCTGCACAAACTGATTCACATCTGCTTTGTAAGAAATGATACTTTCTATAGCTTTTTCTGAACATCTACCCTTGTCCATGTCCTAAACACTAAAATAGAGACAAAAATATACACTAAAACACATCCTATTATTATTCGGAGAGCATACAAAACCGTTACATCTGCTTCCAATGGAGAAGTCACCCCTCCCCTCTGCAGGTTATCATCCTCCTGTCTTGCAGGCGCGGGCACGCGCACTCCGAGCTGTGAAGCTCTCCTCCCTCCTTTGCTCTCTCCTGCACTCTGAGGCTGCTCTGCAATTTTTTTTTCCTTTCCTCTGCCCCTCTCAACCAAATCCTGCTTTCTGCATTTTATTCTGAACTTTTCCTGTCTTTTCTTTAATTTCTTTAATCACATTCTGCAATGCAATTATTCTCAGAGTGTTTAACTTTCCATGAAATCCATAATTCTTTTTCCTTTTTTACCCATTTATCCAAATGCTTGATTTATGCACATACTTCCAAACTGTATGAAAAGCTTTCCAGATCTGAGCAATGTGCTTTCTTTTTTAGTGAGATTTTGTGAGTGGGCCCCCCCCCCATGTTTTTTGAGGTATGTGATTGACGATCAGCCACAAACGCTCTCAGGAAATCATAGACTATGTCAGGCTTCTACAAAGATAGTCTTTGCGGACGTAGCTGTCCTGAGAACCAGCTTCTCAATTTCAATCACAAACCAGAGCTCCCACCCAAGTAACCTGTTTTATGGATTTTCCAGCGCTGAATCTAATCAGCAGAAAAAGCTTGGAGAATCAGAAAAGAAGCCTAATTATTCGTCAACTGAGTCACCATATTCATTTTTCATTTATGTACAATAAGACATTAATCAAAGCAAGCATGAGGCATCAATCAAAGCGAGCATACACCACAGAAGCTGTCGCAGAAAGCACACTCAGACACAGACAGAGACAAAAAAAACATTACACACACATGAATTACCCGGAGCTCCGTTTGTTCCCAAAAGTCGCGCACACAGCTTACGACACCTACACCGTTTAGTCTCAAAAGGTTGCGCACACAGCTCACGACACCTACACCGTTTAGTCTCAAAAGGTCGCGCACACAGCTCACAACACCTGTGTCTCAAAAAGTCGCGCACACAGCTCACAACACCCCTCCTCAAAAGTCGCGCACACAGCTCACGACACTCCTCAAAAGTCGCACACACAGCTCACGACACTCCTCAAAAGTCGCACACACAGCTCATGACACTCCTCAAAAGTCGCGCACACAGCTCACGACACTTCTCCTCAAAAGTCGCACACACAACTCACGACACTCCTCAAAAGTTGCGCACACAGCTCACGACACCTACGCAGCTTCCACAAGCTGCACACTTATCTCACTCCTCCCGTGAAGGAGGGCACATGCACCCGCAGCAGTCTGGCCACAGGCGCTCCTGTGGTCAACATGCAAAAAAAAAAAAAAGAAAAGAAAACACACAAACAGTGCAAAACATTTCACTTCCACAATCAATCCTTCCAGACTAATTTAGCTGGGGATTGGTACACTTGCAGACCAAGCACACGCGTACACGCGCAGCACCGTGACTGCACCCGTCTCTCTATTCTTCCCCGAGAGATGATGCGTACACACACAAGGACACAAACACATTCAATATAACACCTTAACAAGAGGACAGACTTTCTTTGTGGCATACTCACTTCGAGCAATGAACCTCGTTATTTGATAAGGGTCCGACGTCGCCGAGGGCACCACCGGATCCAGGGGCAGGGCCACCGATCCTGAAGCCGGATGGGTCAATTCTGAGGCCGTGGTCTCAGACCGCGTGCGGTTTTCAGGCAACCCCCCCCCCCCCAGGGGTTCCAGGGATGTCCAAGGCAGGCGCCGGCCGGACTCGAAGGACCAAATGTGAGGAAACTGGATTTTCTGGAAAGGACTGTATTAATAAAAAATATTAGGTTGGTTCGTTCCCTTCGGTTTCCTGCACACAGAAACAAATGAATAAGGACTCATTGAAGATTGACTCAGCACAAAACAGCACAGATTTGTATGCAGGGTTACAGACAGAAGAACAGGATCTCAAAGTCTGAACAAAGACACTCAGAAAAAGGCCTGGTATATATACGTTATATTTGCATATTCAGAAGATGGTCCGAGGGCCTATGGTGTGAAAAACCCACCCACATGCTGTTGCAGACTGGATACTCGAAGGTCATAAAGCTTCAAGTGCCAGATCTTTCTGATGTTCTCACAGACATTTGCCAGAGCACAAACACCAGAACACACAAAAAGTAAAAAGGGAGGATGAGGAGAAACTGTGAGAACAATAACTTGGCTGTGCTGTCTTAGGGTGTAATATAATTTTGAGATGATAATACATGCTTAGTGAACTAAGTTTAAACCATTAGTGTAATAACAGACCACTCCCTTTTCACTTTTTAATAAAAGTAAAAAGGGACTTTCTAACTATTCTGTTTCTAATTATTCCTAACATAATCTGATACCACTACATAGTGTTTCTTCTTAAACTCCAACAAATCTATAACAACCTTTTGCCACGGCCTTGATGGGAGCTCACTAGGCATCAATGGCTCCTTTCTCTGCGAACCTCTGTTTTCCCTACAGAATGCACACTGTTGCACAGTCACAATCTCCTCAGACATTCTGGGCCACCACACCGACTGATTAAGCTCTTTCTCTGCATTTAACCAAGCCTTGATGTCCATCATGTATTCTCCTAAATATAGTCTCTCTCATTTCTGTGGGAACAACAATGCGCCTGTCTCTGATGACTAATCCATCAACCTCTGACAGTTCTCCTCTGACATGATAAAATTCCCTGATCGACTCCGGTACCATGTCAACATACTCAGGCCACCCATTTCTGATGAAACATATGACTGCCTGTATCTGACTGTCATTTTCTGTGTGTTGTCTTAACTCTGTCATCCTTTATGTTGTGGCTGGGACCTGACTCATGACCACCTCAATATGTGTTGCCACATCCTCATGACTAGTCTCATCACCATAACACTGTTCAGGGCCCCTAGAGAGTGCGTCTGCTACCGCTAAGGTCTTGCCTGGGGCATACTCTGCTATGGCATTAAAACGCATGAATCTCATCAGTAACCTCTGGCACCTAACTGGTACACAGTCCAGGTCTTTGTTGTTCATCAGAGGTACCAGCGGTTTATGTTCTGTAACCAACCTAAAAGAGTCCAGTCCGTACAAGTACTTGTCAAAGTGTTCGCACGCCCATACACTAGCCAAACACTCCTTTTCGATCTGTGCGTATCTTCTTTCTGCATCGCTGAGGCGTCTGGAACAGTAAGCTACCGGTTTCCAGTGATCCCATGTTGCTGAAGGAGGACGCCCCCTAGCCCATAGCTGCTAGCATCTGCTGACACAAGGGTGGGTTTGCTGGCGTCGTAGAAGGTGAGTATTGGAGAGGTAGTCAGTGCTGTCTTCACCTTTCGGAACGCCTCACACTGTGCAGGTCCCCATGTCCACTCCACTTGTCCTTTCAGTAGCTCATACAATGGGTGAGCCACGGTTGACAGTTCTGGTACAAACTTGGCTAAATAATTAACCATCCCCAAGAACCTTTTGAGTTCCATTACATTTTGCGGCTGTGGAACATTCTCTATATCTGTCACGTTTTGTGGGTCTGCTCTGACGCCAGCTTAATCGATTATGTGACCAAGAAAACGAACTTCTCTTTGCTTGAACTTGCACTTTGCTCTGTTCAGTTTGAGGCCTGCTGCTTCTATGACCTTCAGAACCTTCAGAGCCAGTCGTTGGTCGTGCTGCTCTTCCGTCTCTGCATGGATCAAAACATCATGCATAAAAATCTCTACACCTTCCAGGTTGGCAAGAGTCTCTGTCATTTTTCTTTGAAAAATTTTTGGAGCACTTGTTATGCCGAATGGAAGACGGCGGAAGGCGTATCTCCCAAATAGAGTAATGAAGGTTGTCAAAATCTTACTCTCTTCATGCAGGGGAATCTGGTAAAATCCGCTTGCTGCATCCAGTGATGTAAACACTTTTGATCCTGTGAGTTTTGGCAGAACTTCCTCCACGGTGGGCATGATGTACTTCTCCCTCTTTACAGCTTTATTCAGTTTCCAGAGATCTGCACAAATACGAACCTCCTTTTTATTGGGTTTGAGAACTGGCACCATTGCAGCACACCATTCTGTTGGGCGTGTGACTTTTTCAATTATGCCTTCCGTCTCCATGCACTGAAGTTCCTTTTTCATGCACTGAAGTTTCTTTTTCACCAGCGGCAAAGGTATCCGTCTGGCTGCATGCACTGCATATGGTTGGGCGTCTTCACGCAGGGCTATTTTTACTGGTTCAGTTTTAAGCAGTCCTCCAGCTCCAAACACATCTGAGACCTCCTCAAGCCTCTTCACTAAGCCCAATTTTACAGCTTCACTGCGACCCAATAAGCATCTTATTCCTTGTATCACGTACACATTAAATGCATAGTTCTTTCTTTTGTAGCTGGTTTCGCCTAGAAACTTCCCCATGCATTTGAGTTCACCTCCAGGGCTTACAAATTGTGTATCTGGAGCCAACAGTTCAGTTGTAGGGCTCATCTTTTTGAAAGTCTCCTGATAACCGTAGCATCCGCTTCCGTGTCAATTTTAAAGTTGACCTTCACATTTTTTATGGGTAAAGTTACAGTCCATGCACAATCTTTATCCTCCCCGTTTATGGCTCCAAGGAAATATGCCTGCTCTGGAAGATCATTTATGCTCCCAATGTCCATGCTTTTGACACTTGAAATATTTGAAATATTTTTGGAGCGAAACTAACACAGGAGTGATGGGATCTCTTCTGCTAGTTCCTGCTAACAATCTAGCTGCTGCGTTCTGAACGAGCTGGAGACTTCTTAAGGAACTCTTAGGACACGCTGCTAACAAGGAGTTACAGTAATCCAGCCTCGACGTAACAAATGCATGGATTAGTTTTTCAGCATCACTCTTAGAAAGTATATTTCTGATCTTAGCAATATTCCGTAGGTGAAAATAGGCAGTTCTACACGCTTGAGATATGTGAGCCTTAAATGATAAATCCTGGTCAAATAAAACCCCAAGGTTTTTAACTGTGGAATTGGGGGCTATACTTACACCATCCAGGGAGACTTCTGAGCAGACAGAGCATCTCTGAGGTTTTTAGGACCAAGTATAATGACCTCAGTTTTTTCTGGGTTCAAGAGGAGGTAATTGATTGTCATCCAGGTCTTGATGTCACTGATGCAGGCGTTCAGTTTCTCTATCTGGTCATTCTGGTCAGGTTTCATGGATAAATACAACTGCGTATCGTCGGCTTAACAATGAAAATCAATGCTGTGTTTCCTGATTATGTTTCCTAGGGGTAGCATGTAAAGCGTAAACAGGATCGGTCCCAAGACTGAGCCCTGTGGGACTCCATAGCTGACTCGGGTGCACTGAGAGGAATGGCCATTTACATTAACGAACTGATACCTATTGGAAAGATAGGATTTAAACCACTGGAGAGCAGATCCTCTGATCCCTATGTCCTGCTCTAATCTATTGAGTAAAATACTGTGGTCGTTAGTGTCAAAGGCTGCACTGAGGTCCAACAGGACCAGAATAGAAAGTAGTCCCTTTTCTGAGGCCAATAACAAGTCATTAGAGATTCTAACTAGTGCAGTTTCCGTACTGTGGTGGGGTCTAAACCCCGACTGAAAGTCTTCAAAGTGGCTGTTGTCCTGTAGGTGGCAGTAAAGCTGCTTAACTACAACTCTTTCTAGGATTTTAGAAATAAAGGGCAGGTTTGATATCGGTTTATAGTTGGCCAAGATGTGAGGATCCAAACTGGGCTTTTTCAGAAGAGGCTTAACAACTGCATATTTAAAAGACTGTGGCACGTAACCCGTTTCCAGAGAGGTATTTATCATTGTTAATATGGGATCATTAATTAGGGGAAATGTTTCTTTAAAAAGTTAGTGGGAATTGGGTCTAACAGACACGTTGAGGATTTGGAGGACATAATAATTGATGTTATTTCCGCTTGATCCACAGTAGTGAAACAGTCTAATGTTACAGGGGTTTCTATGGATGCCTCCATTTCTACCGCTTCAGCCTGCTCTGGGCTGATAGTAGGAATAACTTGATTTAACTTATGTCTAATATTTGAGATTTTACTATCGAAAAATGTAAGAAAATCATCAGAGATGAGAGAAACAGGAACATGTGGTTCTACTGAGCTCTGACTGCGAGTTAATTTAGCAATAGCACTAAAAAGAAATCTGGGATTGTTTCCATTCTCTGATATTAAGGTTGAATAGTACTGGCTTCTAGCTCTACGCAGAGCTTTTTTATAATTTAATAGGCTATGTTTCCAGATATCCAGAGACTCCTCTGAACCGGGGCGGCGCCATTCTCTTTCCAACTTACGGGTTTCTTGTTTAAGAGAACGTGTTTCAGCGTGAAACCACGGTGCTACTCGGTTTTGTCTAACGAACTTAGGTTTCAAGGGGGCAACAACATCGAGTGTACTCCTGAGGGCTTGTAAGGCATCATTAACAAAGTGGTCATTTATACTAGGACTGATACTATGGGAGCTGGTCTCAGAGTATTTTCTCAGAATATCACTAAGTACTGGCTGAACTGTGTGTTTAAACTCAGTTTAAACAGTTTAAACGGTCAGTTAAGGTTCTTCTAGGCTGTTTCTTATTTACTGGGGCAGAAGGATGTTCCAGTGTAAACTGGAAGGTAATCATAAAGTGGTCAGAAATGATGGGGTTAAGAGGAAGGACACTCAGCTGGCTGATCTCTATACCATGGGTTAGAACAAGGTCCAGGGTGTGCTTATGACAGTGAGTGGGTTCATTCACACTTTGGGTGAAACCAACATCATCTAATAAAGCTGCAAAAGCCTTTCCTAGACAGTCACTGGGGTCATCAACATGAATATTAAAATCCCCTATTATTATAGTTTGATCAGAATCTAAGACAATAGTCGATAGGAAGTCGGAAAACTCAGTTAAAAATTCTGAATATGGGCCGGGGAGGCGATAAATAATTATGATTAAAACAGGTTTTCGAGTTTTCCTGTTTGGATGATTTATAGACAATATGATACTTTCAAATGAATTATAAGCATTTTTAACTTTAAGGCTGAGAAGTAAGCTAGACTGTGATATTACTGCCAAACCACCTCCTTTCCTTGAAATCCTGGATTTCTGATAGTTAGCATAAGTGGGGGGGGGGGGGGGGGGGGGTTGCTTCATTCAATCTAACATAGTCATCCTGTTGGAGCCAAGTTTCTGTTAAGACTAAGTTTATTATCAGTGATTAAATCATTGACTAAGAGGGACTTAGAGGAAATGGATTGAATGTTTAATAAACCACATTTAATGACATAATTCTGCTTGTGAGAACTGCTGTCTGTCACTTTAAGGTTTCTATGACTATGACTTCTATGATCCTTTTACTTGTCTTTCATCACATAAGCTAAAGCTAGGACCTGCTTGACTTTCCCTGCATGGGTTTTGCACCAGCAAAAACTAAGGGAGGCTCAGAGGAGCGTTTTACACTGCTGCTCTGTGCCCGGGTCTTGTCTCTGGGTTGTCAGGTTGTCAGGTTGTCAGACTAAGGCTAGCAGAAATGCAGAAAGAAGAGCGGCACCGTCCCGAGTAGGATGGACACCATCTCTCCGCATGAGAAAATTACAGTGTCGGACATCGTCTTAGCCAGTTTACACACCGAAGCTACGTTTAACTTAACCACCTCTGATTGTCTCCGTCGGGCATCATTACCGCCTGCGTAAATCACGACTCAACAGAACCTGGACTTACTCTGAGCTAACATCCTAAGGTTCCCCTCAATGTCACCAACTCTGGCCCCCGGATAACACCTGACTGTAGCCGCTGGGAGCTCGACGTTTCTAACTTCAGAAGAGCCTATAACCAGAGTTGAGGGTTCAGCGGGTGTGTCGCTGAGGGGGGAGAACCTATTACTGATGTAGCCGGACACACTCTTGCTGCTAGGTGTGTGCAGCATCGGCTAAAATCTTCTGCGTTGTGTCTTCAATGAATAAAGAGTCTCACACCGGGATTGCCATCATATGAGGGAATTTACTGTGTGAAAACAAAAATACAGCCCATAAACGTCGCGTCAGGTCTCACTCTCCCACACACACCTCCTCTCGGCAGTCCTCACAGAGACTGTACTTACAACAAAAGTACATACATAGCACACTTCAGCTCATTGAATGGCATTTTTGTTTCATTTCAAATTACAAAACATCAATACAAATAACACTGTACATTAAAATATATCCCAAACAAATCTAAATCAATTAATAGGTAATGAAATATATCTGATGAAAATAAATGCTCCCATACCTGTGTGAAAACAAAAATACAGCACATAAACGTCGCGTCAGGTCTCACTCTTCCACACACACCTTGAGGAAGGCGGAGAAAACCCCCACAGTCACATGTGAGACCATACATGCTAGCTCAAGTCCCGCCAAGGCTAGCATACCGCCGAGTGCTGCATTTGCCCATAACAATATATTTCACACGATAAGCAAAGAATAAAAATGATGTGAGGAAAGTTTTAACTTGTTAACAACATGTTTTTATGTTTTAAACTTTAACTAAACTCCCCTTTTACCCAAACTGGTTAGAGCAAAGTCTGCTGCTTACCTCCTCTCGGCAGTCCTCACAGAGACTAAGGGGGATGCCGCGAAAGAAAAGGAAGTAGAAGCGAACCACCAAAATAAAAGTCTCAGCTTAAAACATTCCATTAAAAACAACAAAATAAAGACAACAAAAGCGATTTTGGTGAAATTAACACAAAAAAATATTACATGGGCTACACTGACGTGGAGTCTCGGGTCTTTGCGTTTAGCACTATGTTTCCTCCCAACCGGTAAAAAACCCCTGACTGTCTCCCGGCTGCTGGGAGAACGCTGGGGTGCTAACTAAATTAGCCCTGGTAGCCCCTTCCACTGTGCGGAGCCGTGCTTCTAACTGCTCTAGCCTGGCCTCCAAGTCCAACACAAGACTACACTTAACACACCTACCGCTATCTTCACTAAAGGAGGCAGGATCCTCACTAAACATATGGCACATGGAGCAGGAGAGAGAGGGAAAGGTGGAAGGAGTGGTGGCCATGCTAGGTTCAAAGCTAAGGCTAGCGGTGTTTAGGTAAAGAGAAGTGGTTTATTTAGCAAAATGAGAAAGTGAACAGCAAGCGGTTTTAACAGTAGTGTATTCGCTACTAAAAGGTGCTAGATGTGAATATTAACCCAGATAACCCTTAGAGTAAGCAATAGTAGTCAGGCTAATGCCAAACAAGAGGACAGCAGTCAAACACGACTAGTACTGGGAAAGGCTCACCCGGAAATGACATCACAGGACCTCTTGTCTCTTCTCTTGTCAGGAAAAGACGACTGGACTTTGTGAAAACATAAAATATTTGGGATTTCAAACATGAATAACTCAAATTTTCCACTGTAAAAGTGCCTGTAAATGATTGTCTGGATAGCCAACATAGTCCTGAAGAGAAGTAAAGTAGTTGCTGGCGTGAATTATGGCAACATCTTCAACTACAGTATTTTAAACATTGCATCTCTGTCAGAAAAAGGCACTCAGAACTTGTGAAAATGTAAAATATTTGGGATTTCAAACATGAATAAATTCAATTCAATTCAATTTTATTTGTATAGCCCAAATTCACAACAACAGTCGTTTCAATGGGCTTCGTAAATAAATCAAATTTTCTATAGTAAAAGTGCCTGGAAATAATTTTCCGGGTTGCTGAGAGAAGTCCTGAAGAGAATGAAAGTAGTTGCTATCATGGCTTATGGCAAAAACTCAAACTACAGTGTCTCAAACATAGCATTTCTGTCAGATGATGCTATTTTATGACAAATACCAAACAGTTTTGGACTTTTAGATCAAGTCTACACTTCTATATTTCATCATTAAGTGTTTGTCCTGATTCTCAAAAATCATACATGATAACATGTCCACATGTGAAAAATTAAAATACATTTACAATTAACATCAATGAATGGGCTATATGGTTGGGAGTATGTTTATACACACCCAACTCTAGCTTAGCCTTTTTCATAACAACTTTTTATTTGATTAATATCAGTATAGTGTGTATTTTTTCCTTCAATCATTAATTTTACTTTTCAGTGTTTTAAACTTATTTTGAAAACCTGAAATCGATTTCAGTCGTGTTAAAACTTACTTTGAAAATCGGAAATGGATTTCAGCCTTGTTCGGTCAGTTCCTATAAAGCTGAGAATGCGAGAGCACCAAAAATTGAGGAGCGGCTCATTTCACACCGCTTTGACAGTAGTGTTGGGTCGCTAGGATCCCTTGAGGCAGCACACGTAACTTTTTTTAGTGAAGGGGTCACATGGACCCCAGGAGACAGCACGCTGAACTATTTCACTTTTTTGTTTTGTCAGAAACTTAAACGCATCCCTAGCAGACGTAAAATTCTATCCGCCTTCGCCATAGGAGAGATAACGCTTTGACTTTAGGGTGGGGTCACACAGACCCCACAAGACAGTAGGAAGAACTTTTTTGTTATTGTGTGTGTCTGTCCCTTAAGACAGAGAGGGGAACATTTTATCTTTATTAGTCTAATTTTTCACTGGCGTACCTGGCAGTTGGAAAATCCTGTCCACCCACCTTTGCTGTTGGAGAAAGAACGCCTTTATGTAAGGCTTGGGTCACACGGTAGAGCTCTGCCCGGGACTATTTTCTTCATCCCGCACCCGCCGAGTAAGCCCTGGCTGCAGCCTGCAGAATTTCTCAACATAGTGGAATGCTGGAACGCTGAGGAATGTGAACACGCTGTGGAATGTTAACCCCGCCCACGTTAAGCCTGTGCATTTGATTCACCTTCATCAGTGCAGAACTGCGGGAAAGGGGAAGAATCAGTGGAGCACATTTTGTGTCATTGGTAATTGTATGAGGAAGAAAGAGAACAGAGGGGAGGAAAATTTGAATGGTGCAATGTTTTTTTTATGTATTCAGTCAAAAAAATTATTCAAGCCCCTCTTTCATGTAACACAATAAAATTCTGTTTGTTTTATTTAAAAATGTTTATTTTAAAAGAATGTATCTACATTTAATTGACCTAACACAAAATGTATTAATAGTTTCCCCTATAACTCCAGTAGTCCAAAATAATTGAGTTCAAGTACGGGGCAAGCTGTTGAATGCTGTTTTCCTGTTTCTCTTTATTTATTCTTTTTGCCGTCTTACGGCTACAATTTTTCACCTATTTTAACCATTCAACTATTAAAATGTTCAACTGCTTCATCTATTGCCTGGTATGACTTTAGGTCCTTCAGATCCTTCGACTTTTCAAAAGTGAAAACTTTCGTAAATTGTGGCATGAAATCGTTTCAACTCGGCTTCTCCCAATAAGACGATACATGAGGAGCCTCATTTATGTCATTAATGCATCTATTTGTTAATACCGGCGGCGATATGATGTCATAATACTGTTAGCTCAGAGCAGGGATCGGGAACCTATGGCTCGCGAGCCATATATGGCTCTTTTGAGGGTCACATGTGGCTCGCAGACAAATCTTTAATTATCCTTTTTTTTTTTTTCATTAGACCGCGGCGGTTACAGAGGTTCTGAGTTCGAGGTTGGCTTTAGACTGCAGATGCATGTTTTTTTTTCCCTTGCCTTTCTTGATAAAATTGAGTTCGACTAACTCAATTATATTTCGTTACGTGAACGAATTTTCTTTGAGGTGGGGTTACTCATATTTATTGGATGGAAATCCTGCCCACAATTAAATTGAGTTCATCCAATGAGTTATTTTTTTGAGTCCATGAGGCCAGACAAAATTTATTAACTCCCTAATACATGCACATGGAAACTTGTGAAAGGCATAAGAAGACAGCAATCACTGTATAAATTCTCTAATTCAATTCAATATTTTTTTTTATTTAGCGCAAATTCGAACTACAGACGTCTCAATGGGCTTCATACTGGTAATTATAAGGTAAACATACAATCAAAAAGACTAATGCATTCTAATACATAGAATGCATAGAATGTCTTTAACAAAAACAGACTAAACTAAACTGATATTCCTGCCCTTAGACCCCCCCTTCACGGTGAGAAAAAACTCCTTAAAAACCGGTAGGTGGCAATATTGCACATGGAAACTTGTAAAACCAAAGAAGAAGACGGGCTCAGCATGGGCGGGGTTAACATTCCACAGCGTGTTCACATTCCTCAGCGTTTCAGCATTCCACTATGTTGTGCAATTCTGCAGGCTGCAGCCATGGGTAGTTGCTCCCGCCCGCGCCCGCCGAATTTCTGACCAATCCCGCCCGCTCCCGCGACATATGTGTTACACTCCCGCCCGCAACCCGCAACATGTATGTCCACTCCCTTTTGTCTTGTCTTTATTTAATTGAAGGTTGCTTTTCAGGTTTAAGTGTGTGGGGTTCTCGTCTTTTGAACTTTGACTGCCATTGCATATTTATAGACAGTGCAGGGCTGCAGCCACAGGCTCATCCCCCTTCAGGGGAAACGGGACTGATTCAATGCATGGGAAGCTCTCCAGGCTTCCACTCACGTGTGGAGAACAAAGCCTTGAGACTTGCCACCTGTGGTGAGAGATCCTGTCGATGTGGTTGACCACATGGTGATTCATTGGTGGCAGACCATGTCCATCTGTGAATAAACCCCCCCTGGAAACTTTTGGTGGGAACTGGATGCTGTGATTCCAAATATGGACTGAAGGAAGTGGGCAGTCCTTTCTGCCGGCCAATCCGAGCGTCCAGTGAAAGAAAAAGAAAATGTCTACAAAGCGACTAGATATTTTCTCCTTCATGCACAATCATAGAAATGCATTGACTTTGTATCTTCTCCCGTCCCGCAGAAAAAACCATGTATTTGTATTGATATTATTAAAGAGCTCAGAGGGATGGGATTCTGCTTCTTGCTGTAAATTGTGACAGTCTTTAAAAATGATCCAGACAGACGGCCTGAAGCGCTGAACCAGCTGGTAAAGATGCAGGTCAAAGTCAAACATTGTAATGCTTCAACAGTATGACGGAGTTTTGGGGCCACCAAAAAAAAGAAAAAAAAAAAGTAACATTTTAAAGTTAGATTTTATCTCGTAAATTTAGGAGATAAAAACTCATAAATTTACGAGATTAAAGTGGAAGTGAGCATGCAGAGCAGCAGGTGAACGCTGCGGATCTCTGCAGCTGTTGATGAAGCCATCGGTATTCCTGCAGCTGTCCACTTCAATCCTTTCTTCCTCCGCCAAAGACAAAATCTGTACGTTTGTGTGACGTTTCCGTCCGAGGAGGAGCACTTTTATTTTTTGCATTTTCAACATTCTAATGTTAATATAACAGACTATTTTCATTCCTCTTTATTCTTTTGTGTTGAAACGGGACATTTCATCTGCAGGAGGGGGCGTATGTAACACTGTTTACTTCCTCATTGGTGTTGGGATGACAGGTTCATGACGTCAGGTGACAGATGAACTTCAGGGTGTGTGAATGAAAAGGAGAATAAAGGCTGCAGCGGTCCTCTACACACAAACGTGTCTCTGAGCTCCTTGTTTTACAGATGAAAATCTGCTTTACCGACACAGAACCCCAGAAAGCCGGCTCCACTGACAATAATCTGATTTTGAGTATCGATCAAAAGGTTCAAAATCTCTTTGTTTTAAACCAATAATCAGGAAATAAAGCTTTATAAAAGCCTCCACATACTTCATCTTCAAGATAGGCTCCAATAAACAGACAACTTCTGTGTTTTCTCCTTGTTAATCTACGACTTTTTTTCTCTGAAATTTATGAGATTTTAAGTCGTAAATTTATGACTATTTTTTTGTGTGTGGCTGGGTCCAGGTCAAACTGCATCTTCTTGATCATTTCCTTTCCACCTTTGGATGTGATTTGATTAATATAAAAATTAATATGTATTTTGAAAATGGGTTATTAGATTTTTTTAGTTTTAACATTGTTTATTGTTATTTTGAGAAAAACAAACAGAAACAGTAGAAGAAAAGAAAAAAAAAAAATTAAAGCCGCAAGCGGCGTTGTATGGCACGCAGACGCAACCCCCCTTCCACGCCCAACTCTACGCACCACCGCCTTCACCGCCCTCACCGCCCTCACTGCCCTCACCGCCCTTACCGCCCTCACCGCCCTCACCGCCCACCTTTGATTAAGGCTAGTCAAAGCTGCAAATGCTAATTATGCTAACGATGCTAACCATGCTAATGTGGCTAAAGCTCCACCATTTCGACCAATATCATAAACTCAGAAAAACACATTACATAAAATGCTAATTATGCTAGCTAAGCTAATGTGGATAAAAGTGCTAGCATTGCGATCAGCATCATCAACTCTCTCAGAAAAACGCATTACTTAAAATGCTAATTATGCTGACTATGCTAGCTATGCTAATGTGGCTAAAAGTGCTAGCATTGCGATCAGCATCATTTACTCTCTCAGAAAAACACATTACTTAAAATGCTAATTATGCTAACTATGCTAGCTATGCTAATGTGGCTTAAAGTGCTAGCATAGCAATCAGCATCATCAACCGACTCAGAAAAACACATTCCTCACGATGCTAATTATGCTAACTATGCTAGCTATGCTAACATAGCTAAAAGTGCTAGCACAGAGATCAGCATCATTAACTTACTCAGAAAAGCACATTGCTCCATTGGTGAAAGCTATATGTCATGAGTTGACAAAAAAAACACTTTTTTTTCAAAATGGCGGCTTTTCTGTTGATTTTATCTCCATAGCAACCATTTTATGTTTTGTTTGCCTCGGGAGGATGAACGGATTGACATCAGTTTCGGACGAATCGGGAAAAGTAAACTTTTTCTTGCCCTTAGCAACAGTGGTTTTATGCTAACCACGCCCACATTCCATATATGTCCTTGTCCAGTCTTTTTCAATGTATTCAGATCCAGGCATAAATGCATGCATTCAATTTTCACTGTACTGCATTGAAAGGCATGAGAGTTATAACAGTGCGCCACTTTGCTAGCTCGCCACGCGCACGCCGTTCAAAATCTACAACTTCTAATTCCAACATTTTTTCCACAGTAGCTTTCCATTGATGCCCAAAAATTTTTGAGATGATCGTTGAAAATTCCAACGACAAGTTTACGTTTAAATCTGGTGGTAAAGGTGCTTTTTAGAGAAAATTCAAAATGGCGGCCTTTTCCCGAGGTCAAAGGTCGACGAAACTTCAGAGGTGATTGTAGACTTACGCTACGGACATGTGAGTCAAATTTCGTCAAAATCGCTCGGAAAAAAATTCATTTTTCCATATTGTGTAAAAACGCGAAAAACTCAAAATGGCAGATTTTGGCACAAAATGGCCGCCAAACCATAGGTCGTGTAGCCATCACGTAATGATTTCAAAACTTTGTTTGAATAAACCCGACAAAGTTATCTGGGTTTCGTTAGCCGATTCTTAAAAATAAAATCCAAAAAAATTTCTTTTTTGCTGAGTCAGCACTATTTTTGGCGATCGGTTTTTGCTTACCACGGCCACATTCCTTTATCGATTTTGTCGTATGTGACATCGTTTTGTTCAGTGTGGGCCAGGGAACCGCATATTTCATTTTCACAATATTCCGATAAAATATGTGCGAGCTAGCTAAAATCGTAACAGTTGCGAATTCGCCACGCGCACGCCATTCAAATTCTACAACTTCTAATTCCAACATTTTGTCCACAGTAGCTTGCCATTGATGCCCGAGAAGTTTCAAGAAGATCGCTAAAAATCCCTAATACGAGTTTTCGTTTGTATCCGTTACTAAAGGTGCTTTTTTTTTTTAAATTCAAGATGGCCGCCCTTTTCCAAGGTCAAAGGTCAACGAAACTTCTCTGGTAGTTGTAGAATCAAGCTGTTGGCATTTGTATGCAATTTTGTGAAAATCGCACAAACAAAAGGGTCATTTTCCCATGTTGTCATATTGGCCCCATAAGCGATTTTCGGCCCATTCATTTTTTTTACGGAAACGCTCGCCGTGATGTCATCGTCAGGGGAGGGGTGACGTTCTCTTTGCCGAAAATTCATTTTCAATTTATCCTAGGTGTGTGGCAATTTTGGTGAGTTTTCGGGTATGTGGCGGGGGTCAAATTTGAGCTCAAAGTGCAAGAAAGGAAAGTAGAAGAAAAATAGTGAAACAAAGCAGAAACAATATAGAAGTTTTTGCGGTCAGGTTTCCCATGTATTTCAATTCAGCCTATCTTTTACTGTAGGCTGGGCATGTCTTTTTGGCTTTAAAACCTTCCTTTGAGGGCTTTTTGGGCCTGTTTTGTGTTTTTGTCATCATTACAATTTTGACGTATGTGCAGGGGTGTTGTGCGTGTGTGTGTGTATTTTTGTTGCGTTACACAATTGTCGTGTTTTTTTGTGCTTTGTGTGACTTTTGACCTCATTTTTTGGCGTTTCGACACGTTTTTTTTTACGTTTTGGATCTTTTTGAGTGTTCGATCCTCGTAGCAGTTACAATATGGTCCTTGCAGTCTGTGACTGCTGCGGGCCATAAATAAACAAATAAATAAATAAATAAAATAAAAACAAGAACATTTCCAGCACAACAAAGTCACAGCACGGAGGCAACACATCAGCTAGTTACATACAACTAGTACATTACATAGATTATGTCATGGGGAACCTAGTCATCATTAGTTCAATCAGAGGACAACATTTGGACTGCCTTCATAAAGAATGTTGACTAGATCACCAGGAAGACGATCAAGCAGAGGCCTCCATAATTTATAAAAAGCATCAGAGTTGCCCTTTAAAAGGGCACTGAGGCGTTCCATAGGAAGAACTTTGAATGCCTCTCTGTACCACTGTGTGACAGAAGGAGGTTGTCCCTGAATCCACTGCAGCAGTATGCATCGTCTCGCCAGGTGTAAAAGCTTCTGTAATAAAACCATCTCCTGACCAGATAGAGGTGGTCTCTCCACTGACACGCCAAGAAGAAATAATGCTGGGTTCAGAGGGATTGTTTTGTGAAAAATACAACTGACTTCTGTTACAATATTTTTCCAGAATCTAATGATCAAAGGACATTGCCAGATGCAGTGATAGTATGCTCCAAAACCTATCTATATCTATATACTCAGGCTGTGTCCCACCAAGGTGGGGTAGCCTAGACAGGGCACACAATTTTAACTCCCTCCTTCTCTTCCCCAAACCCTCCTCCTTCAGTGTGTGTGTGTGTGTGTGTGTGCGTGTGTGTGTGACTGGTCTAGGCCTGGTCTAAGCCACACCACACTGCACCAGGGTCAGCTGCACAGTCCAGTGTGGGCACCTCCACAGCAGGGCCTCTGCCAATGGCTGGTTTCCCCTTGCCGCTTCATACCAAAACCAGACCTCTACCACACCCATCCATTCATTCATTCATACACAAACTCTCTCCACCCCTCCCTGTCCTGAGCAGCCTCTCTCCCCTGCACCACAGTCATCCCTCTTGCATTTAGCGCTCTTTTTACACCCTCTGTCCATCCCATTCGCGGTCTTCCTCTCATTCTCACTCCACTCACATCAGATTCATATACCTTTTTCACCAGACGCTCCCTTTCCATTCTTTCAACATGTCCAAACCATCCCAGTGCCTTTTGCTCCGCTCTATAAGCCAACTCTCGCATCACACCAGTTCTCTCTCGGATAACTTCATTTCTCACACGATCCATACGCGTCACACCACACATACTCCTCAAACATTTCATCTCAACTACATTTAGCTTCCTCTTTTCCGCCACTTTCAGACTCCATGTTTCAGCCCCATATAACGCTGCAGGCACCACCACACCCTCATACAATCTCCTTTTCGCATCCTTTCCCAGTGACCTACATTCAAACACTCTCCTCATTCCCCCCCATATCTTTCGTACTTCGTTCATTGTAAACTCTACCTCTCCCCCTATTCCACCATCCATACAGACACACGACCCCAAATACTGAAAACACTCTACCTCTTCCAACAACTCTCCATTTAATGCCACATTCAATCTACGTTCACCCTTTAACCTCGTACACCTCATCACCTTACTCTTCTCCACATTCACTCTCAACTTCCTTCTGTCGCACACCCTTCCAAACTCCTCAACCAGACGTGCCAAGCTCTCTTCTGAGTCAGCCACTAGTGCAGTATCATCCGCAAACAGCAACTGATTCACGCTCCATTCGCTGCCGTCAGTATTCACCATGCTCACACCCGTACCTAGCACCCTTTCATTCATCTCCTTTACCACGCCACTCCTAAACCAGTTTTACATTTTATACAAAGAGGGGAACATTGAGGATTAAGTCTATGCAGAAGCTGTGGAGTGTATTGAAGTCTGTGCAGAATTCTATATTGATTTTCTCTAAGTCTGTTGCAGGTGAATACTGTCTTGGCAGATACAAAAGCTGTAGACCATGTTTTACTACTGAGCTCCACTCCCAAATCCCGGCTCCAAAGAATCCTAGTTCCTCCAGTTGAGAGGGGGTTTAACAGCATTAATTGTTCGTGAAAAAGTGAAATAAAGTTCCTTTTGGTTGTGGCATCGTCATTAAATTTAAGAAGGAAGTTTTCAAGGGAGTTCAATATAGGTTGATCAGCTGGAAAGGTGAGAGATGATTTTACAAAGTGTCTCACTTGGAGAAAGCTAAAAAAATGTTTCTGTGGGATACTATATTTACTTAGAATTTGTCTAAAAGAAATAAAATCACCTTTTTCAAAAAAGTTACTTACAAATCTTAAAGTGTGGGTGACATGGCCTATTTTAATAAGCCAAAATATAGTAAATAGTCTCTATTTCATGTTGCGATTGTTTTTAATATTTTTCGAAAAAGAATAAATAGCGAAAAACGCGATATAAACAACGAGGACGGCCGCTGGCTTCACGCATTCCGCCGAATTCGCGCCGCCCTGTTTGTGACGTAACGAAAGGCAGACAACATGGCTAGCACCGATAGCGAAGCACAGAGTGATGCTACCGTCTTCCAGCCAAGACCACTTAAATTTGTTTTTTTTTTAATCGTCTTCTCACAACTGAGGTCGTGACCACGCTCAATAATGACGATGCCCGCATTATTGATCGCAAACTCTTCAGATTTGTTTGTGAAAGTTTAGCCTGTCCCCGCCAGTTTTGGTCTCTAGGGGATCCGTCACGCTGACCACGTGGTACAGACAGAGCCAATCAGAGCCGTCGACGCATCCGAAAGCAACTAAAACGTCCCGTCATTGGTCAATTAGGCCGGGTAGACGAGAGATAGCCGCGACCATAGAGGAAGCGATCCGCAGAGAAATATAGAAAATAAAGCTAAAATTCGCCGATTTCAGACTATTTTTTCATCCGGAAAGCGATTTGTCCATAGAGATCAGGTCTTTATTTCCAGGAAAGTACGTTCGGTTTGCTCGAGGGCTTCGGTTTCGCCCTCGTGCGTTGAACTTGTTTTGTCCATTGTTTCAGCAGCGTTTCTTGTTTTGGGAATTTATACACAGATACACTTTCACTAGATGTATTGCTACATCCAGCTGCCACACAACGACTTGGCATGTTGATGATTAACAGAGAATTAACGAATTAACGATGATTAACGAGAGAAACGAAGACTACCTGCTTTGTTTACCTGCTGTCCGAAGCGGAACTACGGAAGTCAATGCCTTTCGTGACGTCACAGGTCATATCGGGGTCACTTCCAGCCTGCGCTCTTAGCGGCAAATTCAAATCTCTGATTCCTTCGAAAGATGTCTATTATTCATATGCTTCGGATTTTTTTCGACGCGAACTATTGGTATCAATAGAATCAGCGTTTAAAGGGCTTTTTTATTTGACAAAGTTGTTCAAAGCATGGCATCCACACTTTAAGCCCTTAGTGTACCATTGGTCATATATACTAAAGCTTATACCTGGTGGGAAAGCTTTATTTTTAATTAGAGGTTGCATTGCACTAGAAAACTTCCTTTGCCCACAAAAAGTCACAATGTCATGCAACACCTTAATTGTAGTGAGCATAACATTATTGTTCTTAACCTCAACTGGGAGTCCAACTACATCTGTGAATAAGAGACTGAGAGGTGACAACGGGTCACAACACCAACTGTCCACAGCTAACTCACCCTGATATAAAAAAGCGTGCAACCACCCCGGAACTATTCGCACATGAGAAGCCCAGAAATAAAATAAAAAATTAGGAAGAGCCTGATCCCCCCTGTCGTATGGCAGTTGTAAAGTCCTAATTTTCAATCTAGGTTTCTTCCCATGCCAGATAAACTTAGATAAGCATTTCTCTAGTTCTGAGAATGTTTTCCTATTAATTTTCACCGAGGCCAGGACTGGACCAAAATTTAATTTGTATAGCTCAGCAACATTTGCACTAACTCTGATACCCAAATAGGTAAAGACAGTGCTTGACCGCCTAAATGGAAAGTCTAATGGAGGAACCCACTGTTTTTGATCCCCCAAGAACAAAGCTTCAGATTTATCTAAATTAATTTTATACCCGGAGAGCTGGCCAAATTTGCCAATAATTGCGGTTAACACTGGGATCGATGTCTCTGGGTTAGTAAGAAATAATAGCACGTCATCAGCATACAGGGAGATTTTGTACTCCGTAACTCCTAATTTGACCCCGAAAATCTTAGGATTAGTTCTTATGGCTTCTGCTAATGGCTCCAAATCAAGCGCAAATAATAAGGGGGATAGCGGGCATCCCTGACGTGTTCCCCTGCCCAGGGGAAACATTTCAGACACCGAACCGTTAACCAGTATCCTTGCAGCTGGTCCCCTGTATAGTAATTTCACCCACCGACCAAATTCAGAACCCAAACAAAACCTGTCAAGAATCTTGAATAGGTACTCCCACTCCACCCGGTCAAACGCCTTCTCGGCATCTAATGAGATTGCTAAAGCCCTGTAGTTTGTGTTTTGTGAAAATTGCAGAACATTTAAAAGGTGACGTACATTTGAGTGGGAGTATCTGCCCTTAATAAATCCTGTCTGGTCAGACTTCACCAGTGATGGCAGAACCCCTTCTAGTCTCCTCGGCAAGATTTTTGATAAAATTTTACAGTCAACACCAAGCAGACTGATTGGTCTATAGGAGGTACATAGATCTGGAGGTCTGTTTTCTTTTAGAATTAGGGAAATGTGGGCAAGATTCAGTGTGGGTGGGAGCGAGTCCAGCCTAAAGGTTTCCAAATACATATTTAATAATGGTTGTGCAATATGTTTGGCCATTTTTTGTAAAAATCAGCCCCAAATCCGTCTGGGCCAGGGGCCTTTCTAGCTTTTAAAGATTTAATTGCTTCTATGATCTCCTGAGTCTTTATAGGTCTGCAAAGGTCTGATCTGTCTTGTTCAGATACTGTTGGAAGATTAATATGGTCAAGAAAGTCTTCAGGGGGGATGACAGCTTCTTGATATTCGGAAGAGTACAGTTCTTGAAAGTATTCTTTTAAAATTTTACTTATTTCTTTGGTTTTAAAGTGCAGGTTGGTTTTTTTTGTCTTTGAGGGAAGATATCGCATAGGATTTGTTTTTCCCTTGTGCCCGTCAGGCAAGAAGGCGTCCTGGTTTATTACCTGAATCAAATAGTCTGTGTTTTGCATAGAATATTGCCGTTTGCGCAAAGACAGATCTGAGCACAGCTCAACTGTAGCCCTTGACATTTTTGAGGGTGCCTGAGTCTTAGGTGGATTATAATCTGTGCTGGGTGTTAATCCATAATTAAAGTCACCGCCAATTAGTATGTGAATTGAAGATACGAAGCTGACTTCTGCCAAAGTCCTTAATGGGCTGATGGATATCAGAAGATGGCGCCTGTGTTCGGCAATGCCTCTGCTCGTCTCATTTTATGTAGAGTAATAGTGATTGTTTTTACTGCGTATGTGATCATGTCAGCCCGATTAACAAACGGATATGTTGGTGCTTTGCGGACTTATGGCCGGGACTTTCTCCTTCAAATCAAAGAGCAAATGGAGTTTCTCTTTGAAACATGGGACGGCTACAAACAAACATTTCCTCCACCATTTGTTTGTGCGCCTGGCCTGTCAGATGTACTGTATCTGCCTCGACCTCCAAGGAAAAGGAGAAAGCAGAGGAAAAGAGGTCTTAGGGCTGGACTCCAGGTAAAGTGCAGACGAGCCTTACACTTGGAATTTACCGGCCCGGATCTGCGTTATGGGAAACGCGCAAGATGCCTGCGTCCGATTCCTCTTCAGGGGGCCTGCAGCGGCACAACCTCGCCGCTGACATCGCCTGCTCGGATTACGTCGGCTACTGTCCTGGAGCCTCAACAATGCTGGCATTCTCACCACCCGACTACTCTACCGTCCCGCACTGCCGTGTTTTCACCGGAGTACACTCAGCTCCCACCGCAGCGGACATCCGACAGGAAGTCACGTGATCGCCGGACTTGTCTGCAACCAATCCCGGTGCACCCCGCTGCCGCTCCGATAGTGACGTCACCACCTCCAATACAACTTGGCTTGCTGAACACTCGCTCTATTGCCAACAAATCGTTCTCATTGAACGATCTCTTTTCAAGACAAAACCTTGATTTTATGTTTCTGACTGAGACTTGGCAAAAAGAGGAAGAGTTTATTCAATTAAACGAACTCTGTCTGGAGGGCTGTTCAGTCATCGGGAAGCCCCGCCCCTCTCGCCGCGGTGGGGGTGTGGCAGTTGTGTATAAGGACAGCTATACATGCAAAGACATGAACGCCCAAACGTGCTCATCCTTTGAATCTCTGTCATTCAAGGTTGATTCATCAGATCCATTTTATTGTGTTTTAGTCTACCGCCCCCCTGGTCCTGCAGCCCCCTTTTTACATGATTTTAGTGACTTTCTGTCTTCCATCATAAAACTGGAAAGGGTTTTAATACTAGGGGATTTTAACCTTCATGTAAATGACTGTTCATCCAGCCCAGCAATGGAATTTTTATTTTTGACTGAAACTTTTAATTTTGAGCAACACGTCTCCGACCCCACCCATCAAAAGGGCAACACTTTGGACTTAGTTTTTTCTCTTGGCCTGAGCATTACTAATCTTTATGTGGAGGATGTACACATGAGTGATCATAGTGGTGTCTTCTTTGAGCTAAACGTCACTCCTAAACCTGTTTCTTCAGGCATACTGTCTCAAAGGCGCATTATTACCGCCAACACTGATGGACGTTTTTCAGCGCTGTTTGACCCCCACATATTTAAGGAATGTTCTGATGTCAACAATCTGTCACAATCCTAGATCAGGTGGCTCCTTTCAAATCCAATTTATCAAAGAAGAAAGTTTGTCCCTGGATAAATGAAGCCATCCAGAACTTTAAGAGACAGTGTCGTCAAACTGAGCGTCTTTTAAAATCCACCAATCTCATGGTCCACAGGCTGCATCTTAGGGATCTGGTGTCCTCATACAACGAGATGGTGAAAGACGCCAGATCCAACTACTTTCGCCAGCTAATATCCTCGAATAAGAAGAGCCCAAAAGTTTTGTTTGACACTATAAATTCTATTGTTAGTCCTGCAGCCCCAGTACCCCCTGTGTCCTGCAAAGCCGACAGCAATGAATTTCTCAAGTTCTTTGCAAACAAGACTAGGAAGATCAAAGAGCAGCTCCCAACTCCTTGTTGTGATGATGGTGTTGTGGTGGAGCCTGTTTCACACAAATGGTCTACTTTTAGGCCTGTCACTCTGGAGGACATATCTGCTCTGTTGACCAAGTTGAAACCTTCTACTTGTCCATCAGATGTTCTTCCTTCCAAGCTCTTCTTAAAGGTGTTTGATACCATCGGCCAAAGTGTCACTGAAATGATCAACCTTTCACTTTCCACTGGTGTTTTTCCAAACGCATTCAAACATGCTATAGTGGAGCCTCTGCTAAAAAAGTCTAATCTGGACCCATCAGTCTTCCAGAATTATAGACCCATCTCAAAGCTTCCATTTATCTCAAAGATTCTGGAAAAGGTGGTAGCTGAACAATTGTCAGAGTTCTTGGATAAAAGGAGCATCTATGACACTTTTCAGTCAGGTTTTCGTAAACATCACTCCACGGAGACAGCCCTGCTGAAGGTGTCCAGTGATATTTTGATGTCTGCTGATTCTGGCAAACACACAGTCCTCGTCTTACTAGATCTTTCATCAGCCTTTGACACGGTTGACCACCAGATCTTATTGGACAGATTGAGGGACCTGATTGGTTTGTCAGGGTCAGTTCTCCACTGGTTCTCCTCTTACTTATCTGGTCGGAATTTCAGTGTCATGGCTAACCACCAAATGTCTCAGTCAGCAGACTTACTGTGTGGGGTTCCCCAGAGCTCTGTTCTAGGCCCTGTTCTGTTTCTCCTATACATGATCCCTCTTGGAAGGATCATTCAGGATTTCAGTGATGTTTCCTACCATCTCTTTGCTGATGATATCCAGCTATATTGCTCTTTTAAGCCCTCCGAGACACACAAGCTGGATTCTCTGATGAACTGCTTGATGCAGATAAAACAGTGGCTCTGCAAAAACTCTCTGCAACTAAACTCAGAGAAAACAGAAACCTTAGTTGTTGCCCCTGATGATGCTATACCAGGGATTAAGCAGCACTTGGGTTCTCTTGGCCAGGATGTCAAACCCAGCCTTAGAAATTTGGGTGTCATTTTTGACAAAGATATGTCGCTGGAGCAACACTCCAAACAGTTGATCAGGAACTGTTTCTTCCAGTTGAGGAACATTTCTAAACTACGGAAGATGGTGTCTTATGAAGATCTAGAACTTCTTATTCATGCCTTTGTTTCTACACGGCTAGACTACTGTAACAGTCTGTTTTCCTGTCTGAATAAGAAGGAGCTGTCTCGCCTGCAGCTGATCCAGAACTCTGCTGCGAGGATCTTGACCCGCACCAAGAGAAGAGATCACATCTCCCCGATCCTCAAAGCTCTTCATTGGCTCCCAGTTGCTTACCGTTATCAGTACAAAATTCTAGTTTTGACATTTAGGGCCCTTCATTCTCAAGCTCCTCCATATGTTTGTGATCTGATCGCCCCCTACAGACCATCTCGTGCACTGAGGTCTGCGGATCAGAACCTGTTGATGGTCCCTCGCACACGGTTCCGAACTAGAGGAGACAGATCGTTCCAGGCTGTTGCTCCCAAACTCTGGAATGAACTTCCATTGTCCCTACGTTCCCTGGACTCTGTGAATTCTTTTAAAAGTCAACTAAAAACTTTTTATTTTTTTTTTTATTTTATTTTTTTTTTTCAAAGCATTTTAACTGAAACTGCTTTTATTGGGCTTAAGATGATTGTTTTACATGATCTATGCTTTTTATCTTTTATGTTTTTATATGTGTATATATACATATTTTAACCTGTGAAGCACCTTGTGACTTTTGTCTGTGAAAGGTGCTATACAAATAAAATTTACTTACTTACTTACTTACTTACAAAGCTTGAGTAAAATGAGCTATAAAAGGTGTTAGGTGCATAAACACTCCCTAAGATGATTTGTTCTCCATATAAAAGACCTGTAACCACGATGTAACAGCCATCTGCGTCCTGTATCACTTTATCCACAGTTAAAACTAAATTTTTATGGATTAATATTGCCACACCTCTGCTTTTAGAGTTAAAAGAGGAGTAATAAATTTGACCTACCCAGTCTCGTTTCAGTTTTAAATGTTCCAAGTTGGTCACATGGGTCTCTTTTAACAATGCAATCTGCACCCCGTCTTTTTTAAGCATAGACAGGACTTTTCGCCTCTTAATGGCGTTTTCCCTTGACATTGAGAGTTGTGATTTTTGTGTTACTCATTAGCAAAACAGACAGTTACATCATACAGTATAGTAACCCTGAGTAACCAAAACCCATCATAGAGAAAACAGGGATGTGCTGCCCATGTTGACCAATACGCCGAGTCAGCTGTGCTGGAATGAACAATACCATCATTCTTTGATGGCCAAAACAGAACACACAGAACCAGCAAAACATAAGTCAGTAGTAAAGCAAATATTTGAGAAAATCTATATGCAACATAAAAAGCCACCCAACTGGTGGTATAACAAAACCAGGTGTAGCCAAAAGCAGTCTCCACTCTACAGGAAAAATAATTATCCCACCAAGCAAAAACAAAAACATAATCTAGATGCTGTCAATTATAAAACATAATATTGAATCAGGACAAAAAGTAAACCCTTCACACATGCCTGAAACAAAGTCCACTGAGCCATTAACAGTTCTATGACCCTAATCCCCCCCCCCCTTTTCCCTCCCTCAAATATGCATTTATGCATGCACACGTGCACATAAACATCACTCTCATCTGTAAGCACTTGTGTAGTTTAGGCAAAGTTATTGCTTGTTATTAAACTTTGTTTTAGTCAGAAAGCATAAACCGGCTTAGTCTCAATCTTACTTCAGTCTAGAGCGTTGATGAAGCTTTGTGCGTCCCCCGGCGACGTGAACTTCTTTTCAATGCCGTTCTGGGTGATGACAAGCGTAGCTGGGTAGTGCATGTTAAATCAAATGCCTCTTTCTATCAAGGACCGGCAGGTGTCGTTTCTCCCGAACTGCTGCAGAAAGAGCCTGGTGCATGAAAAGTTGTTGTCCTTCATATTGCAGCCTGGGCGACATTTTCACTGCTGACATGATCCGTTGCTTGTCTCTGGGATTGTGGAGCTTAATTATCACCGGTCGCGGGCGTGCACCTGCAGCCTGGCGCCCCGCGGTGCGCGCCCGCGAATGGTGGCCCACTTTAATACGGGCTTCAGCATTGGAGCTCTTATCCAAGCCGAGTAGTGAGGGTAACCATTTTTCAAAGAACTGAATGGGGTTTTTACCCTCCGTACCTTCCTTCAGGTTGATAATGCGGTTGTTTTCCCGTCTGCTCCTGTTCTCCACATCATCCAAAGCATTCTCCATTGCCTTGATTTTCTTCTCTGCATCGGCTAACCTCCCGGCTAACTCGGCCACCGTGTCCTATCTACATCAGAAACCCTCTGTTCTGCCGCAGTAATGTGAGTAGTATTACTTTCCAGCGTAGAGGAGATTGTCTCCAGAGTCTCTGAGAGCTTAGAGAATTTCTGCTCCATTATCTCTGTAAAGCTTCGGGTCACTTTGCGAATGAGAGCTGAGGTCTCTGCTGAAACCTGGTCGCCTGCTAGCTCCTCCGTTTAGCTAGCACTAGCAGTCATGGCGGGCGTCACTTTCTTTGGTTGAATTTTAGTTTGTTTTGACATTGTCCATCGTTAAATGTTTAAAGTTTTACTCTTGAAGTATTTAAAAAAATGAACAAGCACGTGTTCTGGGTTGTAATGTTGACAGTATTCCGTTTTGCTGCTTAATAAGCTTGGTGGTAGCGGGAGCTCAGCACAGACACAACCTCTAGCCAGCCATGTTCACCCGGAAGTCTAGATTTTTTATTTATTCATTGTCTTTTATCCATGTTTCTTTTTTTAAACTGCTTTTCACTTATTCTATTGTCATTGCACTGTGTTTAGTTTATGTCTGTAATCGGTTACATATAGCCTACCTTTAACCACTTCATCTTTTTCAATCTGGGGGCAGCATCCGTAGCATTCGCATTTTAGGAGTAAGGAGCGTTGCAATTCTGTACATCATGTGGAGAGGTGATGCAGATGTGTCACTGGTACCTATCAGTTCTTCCAGACGCGAGCCACGTAGCTTGGCGACTCCAGAGAGCAAGGGCTCGAGCGTTGCTGCTTGGCAGTGTTCAATGAGTTTCACGGACCACGGCAGTGGAAGTGATGCGCTGGGAGTGGAGTTGTCGGACTCTAAGTCATTCGTAGCTTCCTTGAATAACTTAAGGAACGCAACTACTGTTTTTAACGTGTTTGCATTGATCCGTGTAATTCTTTCATACTGGTTATTTCTAAACAATATTGTGGAGATCTCCTCATGCTGTTGCAGTATGGAATCCAGCATTTCATAATTTGAATTCCATCGTGTCTCGATGGATTGCTTAAGGGATTTTTTAAGCTGTTTTGAAGACCTGATTGTTTGAAATATTTCACCAGTTTTTTTGCACTGGTCAACAGTTCGGACAGCTCAGTACTTTCAGCCAACACGTCTGGCCCAAATGCACCTGATAGGGTGACGCTCAGGATGTGCGCGTTGCAGTTCAGCCTGGTGTATTCGTGCAGGGCAGCAACTATGTTGGCTCCACGGTCAGTGACAAACACAACACGGCCGGATAGAAGTGATGCATCTATTCCAAATTCACGGAGTTTCTGGAACAGCAGGCTCCTGATATTCTCTCCTGTCTTTGACACACCACTCTCAAAGAGAGCCGGGAATAACACTCTGGAAACGAGGTCGAAGTTGTTAATTGTATAATGGATGGTGGCGGATATGAAGGAAGTTTTATGATAATCCTCCGTCCATATATCGGTTGTGATGGCACATCCATACGTATCAATGATCGGCTTTATCTCTGCTGCCACTGACGCCTGCAGAACTTGGGCACGCCCCTCGACATGTCTGGATACAGTGGTTTGATGAGGTAAAACATCTTTAACGTCAAATTTGCCATATTAAGTTTTGTGATATATTAACAAAGCCTTGCCTGGTGACAACATCATATGGCCCTATATCCAGACAGCACATTTCCACACATTTCTCTGTAGTTTCTTGCTTAATGTGTGTAGGGAGATGTTTATCCTTGAAAACCAGCTTACTTTGGCCGGGGAGAACAGAGTAGGTTGACTTGTGGTGTGCCCCAGGGATCGATCCTGGGACCCCTTCTGTTCAACCTCTACATGCTGCCACTAGGGCAGTTAATATGCAGTAATAACATATCTTATCACAACTATGCAGATGATACTCAGATCTATGTGTCACTGACAACAGGTGAATATGGGCCGGTGGATTTACTCAGCCACTGCCTCCAACAGATCAGTACGTGGACGCAGAACAACTTTCTCCAGCTAAACTCAAACAAGACCGAAGTTATTATTTTTGGCCCACAGAAACAAAGAGAAAGTGTCAGCAGCTACCTTCATTCTCTGTCTCTTAAACCCTCAAATCAAGTCAGAAATCTAGGGGTAATCATGGACTCTGACCTAAACTTTAACAGCCATATCAAGTCAGTAACATCAGCGGCATTTTACCATCTGAAAAACATTGCCACAATCAAAAACATAATTTCAAAGCCAGACCTGGAGATACTTATTCATGCATTTGTCTCCAGTAGGTTAGACTACTGTAACAGCCTGCTTACTGGCCTCTCCAAACGAGCTGTAGAACAGCTTCAGTACATCCATAATGCTGCTGCTCGAGTCTTGACCAAAACCAGGAAGTATGATCACATTAGTCCTGTGCTCAGGTCTCTGCACTGGCTCCCTGTACCTCAAAGAATAGACTTCAAAGCAGCTCTGCTTGTTTCCAAGTCTCTCCATGGCCGCGCACCAAAGTACATCTCTGACATGTTAGTGCTATATGAACCATCTCGTACTCTGAGGACCTCAGGGGCCGGCCTCCTGTTGATTCCCAGAATCAGAACTAAACAAGGGGAATCAGCTTTTCAATATTCTACAGCTAAAATCTGGAACAGCCTCCCTGAAGCCGTAAGACAGGCCTCTTCTGTGTTCATGTTCAAATCTAGACTTAAAACATTTCTGTTTAGCCGTGTATATGACTGAAAGGTCCTATCTGCACTTTTCTTTATTTTCCTTCCTTTATTTTTAAGTCAATTTTCAATTTTTTTTCTTCTCTTTTAAAGTAAATTTTACGTTGATTATTTCTATGATGTATTGTGATTTTAATGCATTTTTCTGTTTTGTGAAGCACCTTGAATTACTTTGTGTATGAATTGTGCTATACAAATAAACTTGCCTTGCCTTGCCTAGCAGGTGTGTCGCCTCAACCCAGACGTGCCAGATTTGTGCCCATTGTAGATGAGCATCTTACCACATTTGTCACAACGAACAAAGTCCAGCTCCTTTCCATCCTCATCACAAACTATTGAGAAAGTCCTCCAGATGTCAGACTTTCCTTGTTTCGCTTTTGTGCTGTAAATACCTCGTTTGAGGTTCTTTTCTGCTTCATCAATTGACATTTTTCAGTCAGGCAACCTGCTCCTCCCTTATCCCGCTGTGTTTTTTTTTTCTGCCTGCTCCCGCCCGCAGGACAATTCTAACTGCCCGGTCCCGCGAGATTTGCGTTGGGTCCCTCGGGACCCGGCGGGACCCAATCCCAATGCAGCCCTCTATCACACGGATCCCACGAGACAGCGCGCTAAACTATTTTATTTATTTATATATATATATTTTTTGGCTGAAGTTTCAACGGCGTTCCTGGCAGATGTAAAATCCTTTCAGCTTTTGCCATTGGAGGGATAATGCTTCAACGTTAGGGTGGGGTCATGTGGACCCCAATAAACAGCGCTGGGATTACAAAATCCTTTCCACATTAGAATATGGGAGGGTCAAAAGGTTTTATGAGTTATTTTTATGCAAACACACACCCACTCAAACTTTTCCACATACAAGCAGCAACAATTGACCCCCATAACCCTTGTGCTATCCTATGGGGTCAAGATGACCATTGACGTGTTATCCCTATCATGACAAAGGTGGAGAAGATTTCATGTAATTCATGGAAAAGTTCAGCGCACTGTCTTATGGGGTCTAGATGAGCCAACTCCCAATGTTAAAGGTTTAAAACGGTAACGGTTTAAAAAAGAATTGTTTGCAACGCAGGTGTTATGCATTGTCTTTATTTATTTATTTTTAAACTTATTTGACCAACTAGAACAGAGTTTCTGAAATATAAAAGATGTTTTTCAAAATTAATAATATTGGCCGTCTCTTGAGAAACCAGAAATACGAACATTGTTCCTGCAGCTAAAATTTTCAACAATAAAACTGTTCTGTCGTCTGTTTAAATTTCAAAATCCATAAATCTCATGAACAAGAACACACAATTTTGTCCACAAAATGATGGTTTAAAGAAGTATTCATGTTTTGAATATGATAAAACTTTATTGAATGCCAGTGATGTCAGTAGTAATGATAACATCTTTGAACCACATTACAAGAAAGTTTTGGGGGGAAAAAAATCCTAAAAACACATGACATTACTGCTGGTCTAAAATAAAAAAAATATATTTGCATAAACATTTGGCAAGAATACAAAAGTATGAATCCCTGTGTAAACAACAACTGAACCAAATTTTCCTCTTAACTTCAGGTTAGCTGACCTAACCCTGTGCTAACCTCAGTAAATAATGAAAGTAGTCAAAGAACGTACAGTAAAAGCTGCTTTTTCAGATTGAAAATTCTTTGCAGGAATCAATTGTAGGTTAAAGCATTTTACTTTTTACTCCAATTCTATTCATTGAATGATTTCATTGATTCTTGCACTTTGGACTCAGATCTTTCTGTTTTTTAGTCTGGTGTCTTTCAGTGGACGAGTGATATACTGCACATTCTTGCAAAAAAATGCCATTGATAGTTTTTCTCCACCTCCAGAAGAAAAAGCTGTTCCTCATGCCATCAGACATATGAATCAGAATAAAAACGGTTCTGGTCATTTTTATTTTAGTGGACATGAACTTTTTTTTGGTGCAGTTTTCCTCTTTCCTGTCTTCCACAAACAGATTACGTTTTTTGCTCCTGGTGTTCCACAGCGCAAGTTGTCTACCCGTGCCACTACAGAGGCAGCAGCAAAATCCTCTGAGCGTTAAAACGGAGAGTTCATCCCCAGCTTTGTCTCAAATTGCAGCTTTTGTCTCTTCTGGTAACGAACACGCACCCTAAAAACAAACAAACAAACAAACAAAATCTAAACATGTTCCATTTTTACCCTGTAAAGCCCACTAAATCAGAGCATTTACATATGTTTTTTACGTATTAGTGATCATCATTCAAATTTTTAACCTGACTTTTGTTCTGATAATTTTAAGACTTACAAAATCTGCTTATGAAAACTACAAGATGATCTGCAATGCAAGTTGAAAAGCCAGAATGTGTTTGTGCCATAGACGTGTTCCGTTTTGTTTGTGTTCATCATGTCATCACCAGTCTGTTTTGTTCTTCCGACATACTTTATCCACAAACATTACAGAGCAAATTTTGGAAGTAATTATGCTGACCAGTATGAACTGTCGATTTTTGTCTGGTGATACAGAAAATGAGATACAGCCTGAGTTAGCCTTGATGTGAAGCTGCATGTGAACCTCCAGAGGCAGGCACGGACCGTCAATAAAGTACACGAAAACACCCCAGACAAACAATAACAATTTCTCAACAACTCACCCTAAATATATTTAAAAAACATCTAAAGGACTCATTATTTTTTAAAACAAAGTCCACATAAATCCCTAATCATTACTCATTCTCTTAGATTGAACCAGTATATTCCAGTAATGCAAGTTGTAGACGTGTCCTTATCCTCTCGCTTTTGGACTACAACAAACTAATAGCAAATAACTAATAATAATATAATAATTATAACTATAATAATTATATAATAATAATAATAATAATAACTAATTCTAAACAAATTATAGCAAAATTCAGAAACAATTATAGTGAAAATCGGAAAAAACTATCTAAAAAAAAAAAGGAAAAACTTATAGCAAAGTTTACAAAGTTGATCACACTCACTACATGAGCATCCAGCGGGTCACCCACAGACTTCACTGTATTGTGCCCAACTTTGTCGTTGGAATTGGCTCACAAACATAATAAACTTTTCATACTAGTCAATGTTGAATACTTCCCCAACGTTTTGATCTGTAATGTTTGTGAGAAACTATGTAGGAAGAATAAAATGGAATGGTGATATTGTGATGAGTACATAAACAAAATTGGAGTGGCAGGCCACTTAACTTTAGCCCATAAAAGGAAGAGAACCTCCATGTGAAGGGAGGCTGAAGAGGGAAAGAGCTTGTGTAAGGGTGTGGAGAAAATGTGGGATTCCCGTGAAATAAAGAATTCTATTTCTTAACTTGTGACAGAACCACTTATCTTGATTGTGTTCACGGCTCTCAAAAATGTTATAAAGAGCTCCTTTGAATGTATGATTTAACCCCAGATTTTTTTTAGTGTTTTTGCCACATCATCTTATTTTTGTCTCCACTGTCTGTGAATTTTTTTTCCAAAAATTGGCAGGAGCTTTTAGTGGAACTTTTTTTCCCCAGAAGTGTGATTAGTATTTTACAGGAATGTATAATTCACTCACATTCAACTTTTAAATGATTGACTTTCTGATGTGCCTTTTGATAGCTTAACATTTTTTTTGTAATACTAGACAAAAATCATGTTTGTCTAGACAGTCCATTGAACGGCACAATAAGATATCTCAAAATGATCAAATCTGCACCAATGCGCATCTTGGCTGCACATTAAGTCTGGCCAACATGAATTTCCATCACTTTTTGTGCTGGTTGCATGTAAATACATGCGAATAACAGCCTTTAGAAGAGCATAATTTCTCAGGCAAACATGGTGGGTTTTTTTTTTCTTGGAAATGAAAGTAGAAAAAATTTAGAAAATTGTACAAAACAAAAACAAAAAAGCTGAAGTATTTCATCAATCAGCTGAACAATTACACATTTTGTGTTGATAATTGGTTGAAGATACAGTGGTGGACAAAATTGTTGGTACCCCTCAGTTAAGGAAAGAAAGTCCACAATGCTCACTGAAATGACTTAAAATGTTCAAAAGTAACAATAAATTAAAATGCATTGAAAATTGAATAATTAAAATCAGCCATTACTTTTGAGTTGTTAATTAACAGAATAAAAAAAACCTAATGAAATAGGGCTGGACAAAAGCGATGGTACCCATAACTTAATATTTTGTTGCACAACCTTTTGAGGCAATCACTGCAATGAAACGGTTTCTGTACTTGTCAATGAGCCTTCTGCACCCGTCCACAGGTATTCTGCCCCCTCCTCATGAGCAAACTGCTCCAGTTGTCTTAGGTTTGACGGGTGTCTTCTCCAAATGGCATGTTTCAGCTCCTTCCACAGATGTTCAATGGGATTCAGATCTGGGCTCATAGAATCCACTTCAGAATAGTCCAACGCTTTTCTCTGAGCCATTCTTGGGGGTTTTTCGCTGTGTGTTTTGGATCGTTGTCCTGTTGGAAGACCCATGACCAAGCTTTCTGACACTAGGCAGCACATTTCTATTCAGAATGCCTTGATCATCTTGAGATTTCATTTTACCTTTAACAACTTCCAGACACCCTGTGCCGATGCAGAAAAGCAGCCCCAAAACAGAGCTGAGCCTCCTCCATGTTTCACAGTAGGGACAGTGTTCTTTTGGTTTGATTTCCTTTCAACAGTGGTTTTCTCCTTGGTCGTCTCCCATGAAGTCCATTCTGGCTCAAACAACGGCGAATGGTGCGATCTGATACTGATGTACTTTGATCTAGGAGTTCACTTTAATGTCTTTGGAGGTTGTTCTGGGCTCTTTGATACAGTTCCAACTATCCGTCTCCTCAATTTGTCATCAGTTTTCCTCTTCCAGTCACATCCAGGGAGGTTGGCTACCGTCCCGTGGGTCTCAAACTTCTGAATAATATGTGACACTGTGGTCACAGGAACTTCAAGTTGCTTAGAGATGGTTTTATAGCCTTTACCTTTAGGATGTTTGTCTTTGATTTTGTTTCTAATGTCCTGGGACAATTATCTCCTTGGCTTTCTGTTGTCCATGTTCAGTGTGGTACAGACCTTTTCACCAAACAGCAACGTGACTATTTGTCTTCCTTTAAATAGGCAGACTGACTGATTATGGGTTTGAAAAAAGCTGTGATGTCAATTAAAGGACATAACTGAGTTCATCATGACCCTTTGGGCAATTAGTTCTCAGTCTTTTATGGAGGTACATCATTTTTGTCCAGCCCTATTTCATTTTTATTTTTTTAATAATTCTGTTAATCAAAACAAAAAAAGTAATGGCTGATTTTTACTATTTAATTTTCAATAAATTCTAATTTATTGTTACTTTGAACGTTTTAAGTCATTTCAGTGACTTTCTTTCTTTAACTGAGGGGTACCAACAATTTTGTCCACGACTGTAAAATGTCATGTTTAAAAGGTTTTTATTTAGCAATGAACAACTGAGAAGGCTATGGAAAACTATCAAACATTTTTCTTCCACAAAAACTTTAAGTCCAAACTTTTTTCAGGACTAGAAACAATAGACTTTTTCGTACCGTATCTCGTGCAGCTTTCCCACCTCATTGACTACTATCACCAGCAGTGGTGACAGGGATGCCACCAGCCAGGACTCCAGAGGGATCTGACCCAAATGGAAGGTCAGGGCACTGCCCCGGTCCTTCCAGAGCTGGTAATCCAGAGTAGCCTGGATGACCTGGCCAATCAGTCTGAAGAAACAGCAGGGAGGGGGGCTGAGACAGAACGTCCAAACAGAGAAGAGAAGCGAGCATTTGACGCCAACTTACACGACAGGAACAGTGAGGCACCACCAGGTGTTGCTGAAGGGACTTCTCCTCCAAAGAGGCTGGGAGCGGTGCACATAGCTCAGAGAGATCACCACTGAAAACATTTCAACAAAGAAGATTTCTACTCACTTCCATCAAATGTGTCAAATCTGCTAAAATCAGCAGTGAATGGTTTGTACACATGCTCTCTGTCTCAACCTTTTCCATCATCAGCAGCACTATGACCTTCGGGCAAGCTCTAAGCTGCATTCAAGTGTCATTTGCAGGTCAATGGCAGCAAAATTTCAGGGCTTGAAGAACTTCAAAATGTGCAAAACTGCATTTCTAAATTTGCTTTGCTCGCTGCAAAACTATTTTATACTGGAAAAGATTTAAAACCTTGTTTTTAGAAATTCAAGATATTTTAACAGGTTTAAGTTCTTTTAACATCTCTTTCCAAGCTTTTCTCATTATCAGAACTGACAAGAATTGTTGTCTCGTTAAAAGCAAAGGATCCAGAAATAAGGAAATTATTAACTGAGCCCATTTCTATTTGTCGAAATTCTTGATTTAAGTCAAACTCTTGATTTAAACTTGATTTAAGACTACAAAAAAAAATCAAATTTTACAGTAATTTTTGGTTTTACCTTTAAGATTTTTTTTAAGTTCGATTAATGTTGATAAGTTCACTGTGATTATTTTGAAAACAAAAGTTAAGAATTATGTTCTAAGAATAAGTGCATTGTTTAGATTTTATGATGATTTATTAGGTAGCCCAACTTTTCTTATTTTGTTCACATTATTTTCTAAAATTAGTAATTTCAACTTATTACAATCGTTTTTAGTCACTGCTTTCAAAACAAACTAAAATTAGGTAAATAAAAACTCAAGAAATACGATTTGCTCAAACTGGCAAAAAAAATACCAATTTTCAGTATGTATGACATTCAACTTAAAGTAGTTTTATATAACAGTTAGCTTTTTAGGCGTATTTTTTTTTGAATGCTTGTGTAGAAATGATTTCTACATTATAATGTCTTCAAAAATTTCCTTTTAAGTAAAAATGACTTGCTGAATAGACTGATTTACTACTTAGTAGTGAATTTCTTCTTAAGTTTAGTGTTCTTTTTTCCTATTTATAGGCTCCCTCTTTTTGCAGTGTTGGTCGTGTGTCAACCAAGGTAATTCCTACTTTTTGAGTCCCAAAGAACATGGAAGCATTAAGCTGGAAAATTAAAATACAGTTATTTAAGGTCTTCAGCTTGAATGTCAAATAAATAATACTATTTTTCCTCCTAACTATTGTGGAGGTCAACAGGGGTTCCATAATATTTTCTATGATGTTTTCACTATGTATTACAAGGTTTCAATTATATTTCCTATGTCATTATGTCTTTATTATGCATTTAATGGATTCTATGTATGCATGTATATTGTATTGCAGAAATATGCTTGATTCCTGCCTTCAGTAACATATAATATTTGCTGAGGTCACCAGTAGGCCTGTTTTTGACTTTTGGTCTCGGTTTTCTGTCTGTACCGGAGTGTTTATGGAGCCACGACACCTGCAATGCAGACTAGACAAAAACACACCATTCTAATGACATATTTAGTATGTTTTCATCTTCCCTTACTGAATAATAAAAAATAGCCTTTTTGCCTTAAGGACAGAGAGAGTGGACAGCCACAGAGCCTAACAAGTCGTCTTTCTCCACCTCTCCCCTTTTGCAAAAGGTTTGAAAATTCATGCAAACTCTTGTGTGTCTTTTCCTTTTCCAACTGCACATTTCATTTTTGGACGTCCTGAACCATCCGAATCTGCGAAGGCCGGACGAGACGGTAACACTATTCTGCCTAACTTGGTGACCAAGTGTGTCTAAACACTTAATTCAATGAGAAGAGGGCAGAAGAAGAGAAACCAAACAATAGGTTGAGATAGGTTATTTGCTTTATGATGACGATCCAAGCTCCACCTGCAGGAGATCTCACCTGTGTGCAACACGAAAAAACTGGCCATGATCTTCTGAGTCAGCAGGAGCCCACTGGACAGATTGGTGAACCAGTCTGGAGACTGATTTGACAAGCTGTCAGCAGAAAAAAAGGTCTGAGGCAGGGACATGCACAGGATTTTAGAGGGGCAGGGGGTCAAAGTCAGAAAAAGGCAACAAAAACACAATTTTTTTGTCCTTTAAACAATACGGAAGTTAAGTAACATTTTAAAATAAGTACTAATAAATAGGGGTGTCACGATTTTGATTTTAAATCGAAATCGATTGAAATTAAGTCACAGTCTCAAACTTCGAATTAAAAAATGGAATCGTCGATCATACGGCCACGCCCCCATGTTGCGTCCGGTTACTTGCCAAGCGGAAAAAAAACACCTGTGTTGAAGTGTTGCGAGTCAACCTCCTCTAACAGCCGCTCAAAAGATAGCATGGTAACTGCAGGAGACCCATTGACAGAACTCGAATCCCCTCCTCTTTCACTGAAGTCACTCGTGCGGAAGTATTTTGGATTTCCAGTGAGTTATGTTGACAACGTTTGCGTTGTCGAAAAAAACAAACAAACAACTGTTTCCAAGCTGTGCTGTGTGCGTGTACCATATTCTCTCACTGGCAGCACGATTAACATGGCACGGCATCTCCGCAGGCACCACAAAAACATGGATTTATTTATTTATCTGTTAAACCAGTGCTTCTCAAATTGTGGGGCGCGCAGATGCGATGCCGGGGGGGCGCCCGTAGTAGCAGCGGTCTCAGGCAAAGCTGGCAAAGGTGAGCAAATTTAACGAGGATCGGCTGTGACAGCGGCTCAATGCTTGGTAAAAATCTGGTCCACTGTTGGTTTCTTATTATCTTATTATCAGAGTTTCTAACAGGCTGACACAGTGAAGTTCCGTCCCTGCAGGTGGCGCTCCCGTCTCCTGTCACACGCGGCTCCCGTGTGAGAGAGAATGAAGGGAGGGGGTGGGATCTGCCCAGATCAGGATCATCACTGCCTTTAGATTCCTCAGCTCATACTAAATGTCATTCTTTATGAACTATTGTAGACATTTTGGTGACGTGTGTTTATTTTCCATATCCTTTGTCAGCCTGTTTAGTTGGTGTCAGCATTTAACATAAAGACAGCAGGTAATGCAGGAAAACAGCTGCACTTTATGACATCATAAATAAACAATCATCATTTAGAAACCAAATCAGCACCATGTTTTTTATCTATTTCTTCAGACTAAAAACGTTAAATATATTGGTGCTGCTGTGTTAATGTTTCAGATAAATTTAATATTATTTATGGATTTAATTATTTTTCTCTGCAACAAATAGTTTAAGACACTTAATTGTTCAGAGACTATGAACATGTCCGTTTTATTGTTTTTGTTTGTTTTGTTGTGAACTTAAATGTCATCTTTTGTAAAGAAGTCTGTACTTACAAAAGAGAAACTGGATGGCAGTTTATTTTAAGTTTTCAATTGACTAAAGATACAAGTTATTGTTACATTATGTTGTTAATAAAAGTTTTAAATTTGACCATGTAGTGTGGTACATTGCAAACAAAGGTCATATATTATATTGCATTAAAGTCTAGTTTGAAAAATGACAGTTTGTGCTTTAAAAAAGAATAAATATAAAAATCGAGAATCGAATCGAACTGTGACCTTAGAGTGGAAAATGCAATCGAATCGAGGATTTGGAGAATCGTGACACCCCTACTAATAAATAACTATATAGCTACTGTAGGTGAAAATGAAACAACTGTCATTTCATTCATGTAAAGAACTTATTGTCAACATGACTTTGTTCACTTTATCATGGACTTGGAAGACATCAAAGCAATAAAACATTGGAGGCCATTTATGTTGGCATTGTGTAGCAGGCATAATCAACATGAATCAAATTTAATACAGATGGTAATATTTTTTTATAAACTTGTCCTGTCCAACAGCTGGGCAGACAGATGAGAGCTGAAGGCCTCTTGTGTTGGACATATTTTACTTTTACAACAGGGGTTATGAATCTTCAGACAAACCAGAGGAATGTCTGAATAAACCCCTTATGTAATCTAGGCCAAACTTTATTCATTTTAATTATTTTTGAAATTCTTTGGTGTTGGACCGGACATAAAAAGGAAAGAAGGGAAGAAGAGAGAGGGATGTTAGAAAGAGGGGGATAGGAGGGTGATCATAGATCATAGATCACACACCTGCTAGCTGCAAAAAAGAACACACTTCAACATGAAAACAATATTATGTCTACAAGCCAACTAGTGTGAGATATTTCATCCATTCATGCAAATTGTTAGTGCAAAGGTGAGCTAACACCTGTGCTCAAGTGAGTGTTCATGTTCTTCTAAACTGGAGGATGGAATGTGAAAAGAAGGAGGGGAAGCAACCAGCCATCCCCACACCGAGACCCTCACCGCAGCAGCCGCGGCAGCCAGAAGCCCCCAATGCCACACGGCAGCAGGCAGAGAACATCCGCCCCCCGGGCGACCACACCCGCCACCAGGCCAGGGCCAGCAGGACCACCGCGAGGCCCCCAGAGCCAGAGAGCAGGGAGGCATGGGAGAGCCTCCCTGCTCCCAGCCTCCCTGCCGCCCCAGCCCAACCAGGAGAGCAGCCCCCCCGCAGCGCCAGGAGGGCCCAACCCCGGGCCCCACCCGACAAGGGGGAGCACAGCCCCAGATGAGCACCCCATCACCACCCAGGAGTTCTGGGCATCCCCCTGCCCCAACCCCAGGTACAGGCCAGGACCCCCCAAGGGAGACCCGCTCCACGCTTCAGGCAGCCACCCACCAGGGCCACAGGTGGTCCAGAGAGGTGCAAGACAGGGGCCAGCAGCCCCCGCCCAGGAGGGGGGCACCCCAGAGAGAAGGGGGCCCACAAGGGTTGTTGTAGACGTGGCCCGACCAGGCTCGGCCACAGATGGAAATTGGCGAGGCCCAGCACCCGGCAGCAAAGACCAGAACCCACCCCGCAGGGACACAGACACCCCCGGCTCAGGTGTGATATGATCTCCGGTTTCTGGGTTTGCCAGAAAGTTCAGGGATCCCTCTCCCTGCGTGGGGAGAGCACCGCCGGGCCCAGGAAACCGGCACCCAGGGGACACGGCCGCCGCCGCCTAAGGGCCCGGCACGCCCCACCAGGGACGGGGTAGGGGACAGATGGACCTAGGTCCCACCTTCCTTGCGAAATGACTGTGTGCGTGTGTGTTTGTGAGGGTGTGTGTGTGTGCACGTGTGTGTGTTTGTGTTTGAATGTATATTATGAGGAGTAAAAAAAGGTGTGTGCACTAAGGGGGTGCAGTTAAGATTGGCGGGTAAGGCACTGAGGGGACATCTCCTGATTACTCACAGTAATGTCCCCTCACCCTCCCCACCAAGGGTCCCTAAATGTCTAAGGTGCAGTTAAAATTGGCGGGTAGGGTGCTAGGAGGACATCTGCTGCTTGCTGGCAGTGATGTCCAAGCACCCCCCCTACCAAGGGCCCTTCATGCCTAAGGTGCAAATAAAACCGAGAGGGGGGGGCCCACTCCATACGGCAACCATGGGAGGGGACCACTGCCAAGTAGCCCACCCCCCCAAGGCTCGACGCAGGCTAAACCCCCCACCCCCTCACCCTAATATGAGATTAAATGAGGAAGGGGGTAAGTTGGGGACAGCTGGTAGACTGTCCCCCGGTGGTCAAATAATGACTCCTTGACTAATATAGAGCGTTTTTCTAAAATATGAACCACATTTAAGCTATTTGAATCAGTGGACGGTGACTTGTTAGACCAGAACTCACAGGTTCAATTGCTTCACTGTCACGTCTCTTAAGTTCTACGTGGGGAGAATCTTTTTTGCGGAGCCGCAAAGAGGGAAGTGGCAGATCAGAACCCCCCAAGAAAATAGGTTAGATAAAATACCACATTTTTTTTCTTGTATCGCTAACAGAAATGTATTAATAGTAATACAAAAAAAAACAGAGGGCACTTTTTATTGTGAGGCAAAGAGGGTGCACATGCCTGGTCTGAGAAAACGTGTACATAACCTGTGGGATGAAACACTTCTGCCTCAATACCTGGGTGTGAAGATGGAGCGGCAGGTGAGTGTGCTGTTATCAGCCAAGGTCATGTTGGTGTCAGGGGGGCATACAGCCTGCAGGGTGAAGCCAAAGGCCAGCAAGTAGGCACACACCGTTAGGCCGAACTTAAACAGGAAACAGCCCAGGAAGTAGTTCTGCGTCTGAGTGAAGAAAGAGAAATAGCTACTTTAAAACTCGGTTAGAAAATGTGAAGACGCATTCACAAGCTTTATTTCAATGCAATTGTTCTACAGTTTCTTTTGACTGCTCATAAAAACAGCTGATTCAGGCTCTGTAAATATTTAAACTATTTGTAATTTGACAGCATGAATATTAATTGCAAACATTCTTCTCTTGGTTTCTCTAGTTACAAAAGCTTCTTTCTCAAAGCTGAAACATATGCTGATGCTGACTCGTATTACAGGGGGGTCAAACTCAGTCACACAGGGGCCTAAGTTAAAAACACCCTTAAGGTTTTGGGCCGAAGAAGATAAACATTAACTGAACACACTAAAGCTAAACTTTTAAACCTTTTAAACTGAACTTTCTGAACATAAATATGAATAGAAACAGGAACATTAATCCAGAATAACTCAAGTTAAACCTTAAATAACATAATATTTTGCTCTCCAGAGAAATATATTCCGTCAAAATTATACAAATATGAACATGCTGCAGAACAAAACAAAGAAAGCCTGGAAATAATAATAATACGAAATAACAAATCAAATAATTCCGGGTTTTTTGCTCTTTTATCATTTTTCAGAGCTTTTTTTTAGAGCTGGATTCCTGCTTCATTTGTAGCAATAATTTCTTGGTGGTTGACGTCCTGTGTGTGTCTTTGTGAAACATATCAAAGTGCCTGTTTTACGTGATTTCACTCTGAGTTATTTCATCCTTTTTTTTTTTGCACCATAAGCGTGAAGAGGAAATAGGATGAAGACATTCTTAAGAGTCTAATGTGTCAAAATAAAAGCTCCAAGCGGCAGCTGCAGCCATTTCAAATTAAAAGCTCCAAGCTGCCTCCTTGAATATAGTAGCACACTATGTGTAATGCATCGGTCACGGCAAATGCCGCCCCCTATGAAGTGGCGCCCTGGTCGACCGCCCACATCGCCCATATCAAAAACCGCCACTGCCCATGTGTTTCTGTGGTCTCAGAGGAAAGATGGCTGTCAACTGGCTGATAGTCATCCTACCTTCTTTGGGATTGAATCCAAGTTTTTCCCTGTAGCAACGGTCATCACTGAACTGTCAGGAGGCTTACCCAGGAGAGAAACACTGCAATAACAACAACCGTTTCACACTAACAACAGACTTTTGCACAGAAATCCTGATGTGTCTGCTTGTGAAGAGTCAGGGGGGTACCTGAGTAAGGGGCAGCTGAAGCAGGAAACCCAGAGGATGTCAGTAGTGTTCATGGGTGGAGGGAGCTGGACAAGGCAGGCCAGGAACTGCACCCAGTCACCAGAACCATCAAATTCTGCTTTGAGAGAACTCAGGAGGAAAGTCCATGATGGCTTACCTGGATGATGACTAGACTGAGTTGACACTGCAGCAGAAAAAGGAAGCACTTTCGGATCCCAGATGTTGTGTGACGGGCCTAAAGGTAAACACCAACAAGAATAGAAAAACATATATATATATGTATAAATATATGTATATATATGTGATTATATGTTTTATTTTGATAAAAAAAAACAAGCTGCAGACAATGCAGCAATGACTGATAAATCGCACAACCTTTGAAGACTTACAGACTTACATAAGGACTCACAGTCAAAAGACACGTTTTTTATTATCAATGAGCATAAAGCAGACTAAAAATAAATAACGGAAAGTAAAATAGTAATATAGAAAAGTAAAAATAGCAAGAGGAGGACTGGAAAAGTCTGACCTGCTCAATGAGCTTCACCATGCTGACGCTGTCTCCTTGGTGGAATGACACGGAGCAGCCAAGGGTGTTCAACTGTCCCGACAGTTTCAGAGGGGACAGGCCTTCAGCGTCTCTGCTGAACCCTCCTCCAGTAGCGTAACCAAAGGTCTCCCATGAGCACTGAGATGGGTATAGAGGGTCCAGAGCCAGGCTGTAGGAGTACCATAAAATAAAAGCAGCTAAATCTACAACTCCATTTACATTTAGCAAAGGCTTTGATCTAAAATGACTTTTCAGTAAAGTACAAAAACCTGAGTCTAAATCAACACATTCTCAGCTACACGGTGCAGGATACTGTGCAATAGAAAGGTGCACAGGAAGTTATAAAAAAGATCGGTCTGTCATTTTATTTTACGACATTAGAATTGAAGCAGCTGTATGTTGGATAAGTCATTCAGAATTAAAGAGTTCCGCTCTGAGGTGGAGGGACCTCCATCTGCAACAAACCCAGGCTGGATGGCGAGTTCCTCCACTCTGCTGAAGCAGGGGCTTGTTCCTGTTTGAATGTTTGCACAGTTGCATCTGTTACACACCCTAATGACGATTTAGACCAGGGATCTGCAACCTTAAACACAAGAGCCACTTGGGTTGATTTCTCACCGACCACAACACAGTAGGAACCCCAGTGTCTTAATATGGCATTGCTTTGTATTTATGTTATTGTTACTATTATGATAAATAAAAAATATTTTTTTTGCCATGAATAAAAAACAAAGAAAAATTATGTTTTTTTTTCTAAATAGGAAGCCGTTTAGGGCTGCACGGTGGCACAGTGGTTAGCGCTCTTGCCTCATAGTGACTTCCTCCCACAGTTTAAAAACATGCTTCATAGGTTAATTGGTTATAATGTGTCCCTGGGTGTTAATGTGGAAGTGATTGTGTGCCCTGCAACACACTGGTGACCTGTACCAGGTTAGGAAAATGAATGAATGGATGGATGGATGGATGGATGGATGGATGGATGGATGGATGGATGGATGGATGGATGGATGGATGGGTGAAATAGTTTTCAACTTATGAGAGAGGTTCTTATGACTTCCTTTCAAAATACAAGACACTCTGTGCCAATATATGAGAAAAAATATGACTATGTAAAATGTAAAACATTTTATTTTTCTTTAATCACAGAGCCACAGTGAAAGAGCCACATGTCTCTGGAGCATCAGGTTGCATACCCCTGAATTAGATGATCTATCTAGATAAAAACTGGTCCTTGAATTTTGAAATGAACCTCCATCTTTTCTGTTACAAAGCATCATTCGAAGGCTGGAAACGGCACAATTATGATGCTGTGCTGAAATAAACATTTCACATTTACAGTACAGACCAAGAGTTTGGACATACCTTCTCATTCAAAGAGTTTTCTTTATTTTCATGACTATGAAAATTGTAGATTCATACTGAAGCCATCAAAACTATAAATTAACAAATGTGGAATTATGGCATTCTCTTGATGAGCTTCAAGAGGTAGTCACCTGAAATGGGCTTCCAACAGTCTTGAAGGAGTCCCCAGTGATGCTTAGCACTTGTTGGCTCTTTTGCCTTCACTCTGTGGTCCAGCTCACCCCAAACCATCTTGATTGAGTTCAGGTCCGGTGACTGTGGAGGCCTGGTCATCTGGCGCAGCACCCCATCACTCTCCTTCTTGGTCAAGTTCAGAATGCCTTTAATTTTGAATAAATCCCCAACAGTGTCACCAGCAAAGCACCCCAACACTATCACACCCCTTCCTCCATGCTTTACGGTGGGAACCAGAAATGTAGAGTCCATCCGTTCACCTTTTCTGGGTCGCACAAAGACACAGTGGTTGGAACCAAAAATCTTAAATTTGGAATCATCAGACTGAAGCCCACTGGTCTAATGTCAATTCCTTGTGTTCTTTAGCCCAAACAAGTCTCTTCTGCTTGTTGTCTTTCTTTAGGAGTGGTTTCCTAGCAAATATTCTACCATAAAGGCCTGATTCCCACAGTCTCCTTTTATCAGTTGTTGTAAAGATGTGTCTGCTGCTAGAACTCTGTGTGCCATTGACCTGCTCTCTAATCTGAGCTGCTGCTAACCTGTGATTTCTGAGGCTGGTGATGAACTTATCCTCCGCAGCAGCGGTGACTCTTGGTCTTTCTTTCTTGGGGAGGTCCGCATGTGAGCCAGTTTCTTTGTAGCGCTTGATGGTTTTTGTGACTGCACTTGGGGACGCTTTAAAAGTTTTCCCAAGTTTTTGGGCTGACTGACCTTTTTAATTTCTTAAAGTAATGATGGCCACTCGTTTTCTGTACTTAGCTGCTTTTTTTTTGCCAGAATACAAGTTCTAACTGTCTATTCAATATGACTATCAGCTGTGTATCCACCCGACTTCTGCACGACACAACTGATGGTCCCAACCCCATTTATAAGGCAAGAAATCACACCTGACAGGGCACACCTGTGAAGTAAAAAACCATTTCAGGTGACTACGTCTTGAAGCTCATCAAGAGAATGCCAAGAGTGTGCAAAGCAGTAATCAAATCAAAATGTATTAGGTACTATGAAGAACCTCCAATATGACATATTTTCAGTTGATTCACACTTTTTTGTTATGTATATAATTCCACATGTGTTAATTCACAATTTGGATGCCTTCAGTGTGACTACAATTTTCTTGGTCATGAAATAAAGAAAACTCTTTGAATGGGAAGGTGTGTCCAAACATCTGTACTGTATTTGTTTGTAGGATAAGCCCCTTGAGATGTGTCATCTCGTTTTCATGAATCTGAAGATAAATTATTTCTGATGTGAAGAATGGATTGATCACCTGAGGTCACTCTGCAGGAACAGACGGCTGTTACGAAAGTTTGCAGAACTTCCTAAGCAGCAGGTCACCTCCCGGTTCTCTTGCATGATCTTGATCATCTCACACATGGCTACAGAGAAAAGACCTAGATGTCAGTCACAATAATAAACTATACTTTATCGGTAAAGTTCATTATAAATGATGATGTTTTGTTTGTTCAAAAGTTGCTGGTCCCTCATTAAACCAGGGGTGCCCAAATCCAGGCATCGAGGAGCCTCCTGCTAGTTTTCCAGAAACCCTGCCTTATCTGTTGTTGATTATCTCATGTGTGTTTAGTCAATAAGGAGCTCCCATGACAGGATGGTTGGAAAACATGTAGAACACCGGCCCTCAAGGCCTGGGTTTGGGCACCACTGGTAAACAAAAGGTTGGTGGGTGTGGCCACAGATTTATACGCTGTAGCTTTGGCTATTTCTGTTTTACATAATTCATTTTGAATTTTACTAGGGAAACACATGAGGCTTAACCTCCTCATAGCATTGTGTTTCACTCTGCTTGAAAAGTATTGGCTGAACAGTAAGCCTATCAGTGTTGAGGAGGGCAGGGTCTGCCCCCTATAAACAGGGTTAATTCAAAAACACTTTCACATTTCTGGATAAGCTTTTTACAGATTTTGGCAAACTTGAAGCATTTCATTTTCAGCTTAAATTTCTAAAGAAGAACGACAAAAAATATATATTTTTTAAAGTTCTCTAAAAATTCTTTAATTAAAATTAAACTGTCTTCCTGTGGTGGGCAGTTAAACCAGCAGATGATGGGGTAGAAACAGACAGACTGAGCAAGAGTCAGCGGAACAACAAGACGTGGCATTCCTAAATAAAAAGGCCATTGCTGTCAACAGCAAATACATTGAAGTTTGCCACCCCCTCCAAAAGAAAATGAAAAATAACCACTCTGTAATAATAATGCACTTTTCAAACAGAAAGTATAAAAAAGCAAGGAAAAAAACTAAAAGGAACAAATGTCGACCTGAATAAACCAAGAAAATTTCTGACATGCACGGAAAGCACGGATTCTTAGAAAAAATAAAATAAATACAATAGACGTGGACAACAAGGTGCAAAGTTTTCAATAAATTAAACAGCCCACCCAAACAGGCAAAAGTCATCGTAGTCAAAAGAAATTACACTATAGTTGTTGTTTTTTTTGGCCTTTTTTTTTTTTTTTTAATAGAAAACAACAATAGTCCACCATGCAGATATCTTTAACAAGAATAAAAAACAAAAAACAAAAAAAAAACCACAACTATCGATGTAGACATTGATCCAGATATACATTTCTTTAACTTTGTGAAGAACCACTGTATTTATTATACAGAGGAAGAATACAACATAAATAGAAACAGAAACAGATCCTAATCACAAACTCTAAATCATACATTTAGATTGCACCAACTCAACAAACCTTTTAAAATATTGCAATATCAGATACCTGGCTAAAGGCAGAAAAGGGCTTACACTTCCAGCTTGAGAACTAGGATTTTCACTTTGTGAACAAGAAAAATAAGCAAGGTGGGGGCATGGCTCTTTACATACAAAACAGTCTTAAACAAGAAGAGACCATTACTGGCTGTATTGATAATGGGAATATATACAAAGTATATAGATATAGAGATTAGTATGGAGAAACAGAGTAACGTCAGTTGCGTGTATCAAGGCTCTGGATCACACATTGAAAATTGCACAAGTGCTATTGAAAACATTTTTGCTAATATCTCCAAGCGGTAATATTTCTTTGTAGCAATTTTAATATAGATTTGTTGAATCCAAACAAACACACCATAAAAGAAGATTTTACTCAGAATGTACAGCGTAAGCTTATATCCATTTATGAACAAATCAAGCAGAATAACAAATAGCGCAACCTTGATAGACCAAGAAAACAGAATAAAAAGTGGATTACTGATGACTGACATCAATGACCACCTTCCGGTATTTGCAAAGTATGAATACATTTGTAAGAAAGAAAAAAGGCAAGTAGTTTACAGAGAAAAACTAACAGAGGAATCAATAAATGCATTTTAATCATAACTACAAGCACAAACTTGGAAAACCCTGTGTGAAAGCAACAATGTTAAGTCAGCCTATAAAAAATGTATGCAGGGGTTCAATATATGACAAAAACTGCCCACTTACAAAATCCTGTAGTAGAAAACAATGTAAAAACATCCATGGATGAGAGAGTTCCGGTTGTGACATGTAGGGAGAGGACGCATAAGAAGAAGCTCCTGGCTCATTTTTTGTTAACCCTTTATTAAGACATTTCACTGCCTCAGACTTTGGAATAGTTTATTTAGGGGTGGTTGTATCAGCTTATCTTGGTAAGTGTTACGGCTGTGGCCGTATTTGATTTTGTTTTGTTTGTTTGCTCTGTGTTTTGTGTATTTTTGTATCAGAGTGGGACTTCTGTGTTTTTTGTGCATCTTTGTGTCTGGTTTTGTCTGATTATTTTCAGGTGTGGTGCATGAAGGTGTGGCCTCCAATTGGTCCAGAGCTGGAGGAGGCAGCCTTTAAAGCCACCACTTGGACCTCCAGCCGGTGAGAAGGGTGCCTTGCAGCAAAAGCCTCCACTGCAGCTCGGCCCTCTTCTCCATTTTGTTTTGTTCTCCATTTTGTTTTGTATTTCACCACCTGTTTAGTTTGTGTTGCACTTTAGTATTTTGTATTAGTTCTTTGTAGTTTGTGATTTTGTGCCCACTCTGCTTAGTCCTTTGGTTTATAGTTTTGTTTAAGTGAAGCTGTAGGGGTGAACTGCCATTTTCTTTAGTACTTGTTTTCTCCTGTTTTTGTTAGGTTAGGGAGGTTAGAGTTTGTCTTTGTTTTCCCTTTTCCTTTGTACAGGTAAGAAAACATGTTTCAGTTAGTTGGGGTTTTTGTTTGTTATTTTGGCCTTGGTTCACCCTGAAGCCTTTTGCTTCACTTTTAGTTATTGCTGGTTGTTGTTTATTTGTAAATAAATTTGGTTATTTTATGGAGACATTTGTTTGGTGTTTTGTGTTGCAGTCAACTTTGGTAGCCAAAACCATTACTTTTTTTATGTTATGCCGCCTCGGTGCCCCTAGACTCGGAAGGGGGCGTAACAGTAAGAATGAGTAACTCCAAATCTGTGAAATCAACCAACAGCAAGCAAACCCCAGGCAAACGTGCAGCGGCTAAGTTAGCATCTTTCACAGCTAGCAACTCTCCGAACACCGAAGGAGCGTCTGGGACACCCCCGCCGCCTGTTGCAGCTGGTGCAGACATTATGGACCAACTATCAGCTGAGTTCGCAAAGCAGAGAACCTTGCTGAAGGAGGACATCTCTTATCTGATTGTAAGTGCTATTAAACCAATACAATCATTACTGTATTCGCTTCAGACAAAACTAAACTCCTTCCAGAGCCGTCTTACAGAGGAGGTAGTCGGCGATAACTTTAAGTGGCTCACCGTTGCGGAATCTGCCATCAGAATGCTCCATAAAGACAACCAGGAGCTCATGGATCAATGCAAAGACCTGGGGCCTCATTTATAAACGTTGCGTACGCACAAAAGAAGGCGTACGCCACTCTACGCAATAATTGAGATTTATAAAAAGCAAACTTGACGGGAAAATGTGCGGTCCTTCACGCAAGCTCTGACACAGGCATATGCACAAAAACGGGTGAATTGAGAAAGGGCGACACCATCGGCAGATGGAAGAAACACGTGAAAGTGAAAATGACAATACTGCCTCTCATAAATAACATGAAGACTTCACAAAGCAACTCTCACAATTAACAGTGTACATGAACACCCGTTTGATCGATCAGCAGTGAAAAAAAACAAAAAAAATCAAACGAAAATTACAATAGAAATTCAAATGAACAAATATTTGCAAAAAGAAAAGTGAAATATGTTCTGCCATATTGGCATGTTGTGCAATTAATCCTCATAAATAATATAGTTAGCAGAACGAAATGTACAAAACTGATATTCTCGTCAATGTGTCCGTCTGGCGGAGCAGATATAGGTGCAATTAGATAGACAGACAGACAGACAGACAGACTGACGTATATATTGTCCACTGGGGAAAGTTGTTTTCATAGTAAAACATTTCTTCATAAGCTACGGAATTATGGTATTCATGCATATGCCTTTAGTTTGTTTTATTTTTGATAAAACAATGTATGGCGTATGTCTCAACCATTCAGAAAGCAACAAGAAATTACATTTGATGAACAATTTCCCATTTCCACGTCGATTATTACCGACATCTGTCGGTTGTCAGATGCTATTAAATGGAAATAAAATGCCCCATCACAATGCGTAATGACGCACAATGGCTGATCTTGGATCTTAGAAGATGTGGCAAATGGACGAATTCGGAGTGAACGCATCTTTAGACACCAAGAAGACTTGCTGGCAAACGAGGACGAGTGGCTTATGAGCCGGTTCCGACTTCCTCGAGCCTTCCTGTTGGACCTCTGCGGGCTTTTGGGGGGGTGTCACCCAGTGCATCTGGCGCGTCGGTGTCACCCTCCGCCACCACTCCACTTAATAGGGATTCCCCAATAATTGCCGCCAGTCTCTCATCAAGAGGGGTCAGCTCCGGTGTCCCCTGTCCCCCACCTGTGGCAGACACACTCTGGCGATGGAGCGCTAGACGTTTTTTTGCCTCGACTTTGATGTCCGACCATTTCTTTTTTATTTCGGCCATGGTCCGAGGTTGTGAGGCTACAGCATTTACGGCGTCTGCCACCGTTTTGGCATTAGTAATGCCCACACTGTGCCCTCCAAACAACATTTTTCTCCTCTTTTCCATCTCGCCAACTATAACTTCTACTTCACATTGAGTGAAGTTACATTTTTTTGATTTCCTCTCTGTGTTTGCCATGGTTTCGCAATCAATGAATATTCATCTGTGGGCGTTTCACGGACTATTTATGGGCAACTATGGGCGTGTCATGAAACCGCAAAAGCTGCGCTACATTTAGAATTGATTGTGATTTCTTAAGGGAAAGATGCGTAGGATGTGCGTGCGCACGGTTTTATGAATCCAAATATTTCTGTGCGTACGCACGTCCTATGTTTCATCCGTACGCCACTTCTGACGCAAATCCTACGCAAAGTTTTATAAATGAGGCCCCTGGAGTACCGCTCATGGAGATCCGTTGTCTGTATTCTGAACATCCCCGAAGAAAGCAAAAATGGCAAAGACCCTGTAAAGTTCATGTCGGATGTGCTGATGCAGCTGATGGGACCCGAAGTTTTCCCCGCACCACCTGAACTTGAGAGAGCACACCGAACCCCGACCTCCAAACCTGGCCAAAGATCATCTCCTCATACATTCCTAGTCTGCTTTTTAGGTTCCAGCAAAAAGAAGCTGCGCTGGGCCCGGAGTCATGAGCTTAAATACCAAGGTGCCACCATCAGAGTTTACCAGGAGGTCAGCGCTGGCTAAGAAGAGAGCTGCGTTTAACAGCATAAACAGCTGTACCAGAAGAACATCAAATTCCACTGGCTCTACCACAGCGAATTTTAAATAAAACAACTCAGACATCATTAAAGTGCAGACTTTCAGCTTTTATTACATGGGTTGACAAAACAAAAAGATTGCATAAAAATGTGAAAAACTAAAGCATTTTTAAACACAGTCCCTTCATTTCATGGGCTTGTAAGTAATTGGACAATTGACTTCCATGCTATTGCATGGGCAGGTGTGGGCAATTCCCTTATTAGGTCATTATTAGTGAAGCATATAAAAGGCCTGGAGTTGATTAGAGGACTCGTGCTTGCATTTTGAAGATTTTACTGTGAACAGACAACATGCAGTCAAAGGAGCTCTCTATGCAGGTGAAAGGAGCCATCATTAATCTGAGAAAACAGAAAAAAAACATGCGAGAAATTGCTACAGTATTAGGAGTGGCAAAATCAACAGTGTGGTACATCCTGAGAAAGAAAGAAAGCACTGGTGAACTGCAGGAAGACCTGGACGTCCACGGAAGACAACAGTGGTGGATGATCACAGGATCATTCCCATGGTGAAGAGGAACCCGTTCACAACAGCCAACCAAGTGAACAACAGTCTCCATGAGGTAGGCGCATCAATATTCAAGTCTACCATAAAAAGAAGACAGTAGAAAGTAGATACAGAGGGTACACTGCAAGATGCAAGACACTCATAAACCTCAAGAATAGGAAGGCTAGATTGGACTTTGCTAAAAAGCATCTAAAAAAGCCAGCACAGTTCTGGAAAATCATTCTTTGGACAGATTAAACCAAAATTAACCTCTACCAGAATGATGGCAAGAGAAAAGTATGGAGAAGGCGTGGAGAAGCTCATGATCCAAAGCACAATACATCATCAGTAAAACACTGTGGAGGCAGGTGATGGCCTGGGCGTGCATGGCTGCTAGTGGCACTGGGACACTAGTGTTTATTGATGACGTGACACAGGACAGAGGCAGCCGAATGAATTCTGAGGTGTTCAGAGACATACTGTCTGCACAGATCCAGGTGAATGCAGCCAAACTGATTGGGCGGCGTTTCATAATACAGATGGACAATGACCCAAAACATACGAAGCAACTCAGGAGTTTATTAAAGCAAAGAAGTGGAATATTCTTGAATGGCCAAGTCAGTCACCTGATCTTAACCCAATCGAGCATGCATTTCACTTGTTGAAGACTAAACTTCAGACAGAAAGGCCCACAAACAAACAGCAACTGAAAGCCGCTGCAGTAAAGGCCTGGCAGAGCATTCAGAAGGTGAAAACCCAGCATCTGGTGATGTCCAAGAGTTCAAGACTTCAGGCTGTAATTGCCAACAAAGGGTTTTCAACCAAATATTAATGACTATTTTGTTTTCAGTTATTTAATTTTTCCAATTACTTACGACCCATGAAATGAAGGGATTGTGTTTAAGAAATGCTTTAGTTTTTCACATTTTTATGCAATCTTTTTGTTCAACAAATGGAATAAAATAATAATCCATCTTTGCTAGCTTTGATGATCTTTCACATAGGCTTAATCTTCGGTCTAGCCTATTCCGTTACTTTCAAATTCGCCAGTTCCTTCAGCGTCATAAAAGACTTTCCATTTATGCCGTCACGCTCAGGTATAGAAGCACTTTTAGAAACCCCAGTACATGCTAGAAGATTTATCTCAAGAATATATGATCAGATGACTTCCTTAAAAAACACGAATCTTGTAAAAATCAGGGCAGACTAGGTGAATGAGTTGGGGGAGGACCTGGCTTTAGAGGATGACATATGGAAGGATGTTTTACTGAAAGTGAATGGTAGCTCCTCCCTGTGCAAAATTAAACTTAATACAATTAAAAGTTGTATATCGCATCCACTACTCCAAGGCAAGACTAGCAAAGATCTATCCTAATGTAGAAGCCAGCTGTGATAGAAGCCATCATACCGCTGCTAACTTAACACACATGTTTTGGGTGTGTCCATCTCTGACGTCCTACTGGTCGGTCATTTTTTAAAACACTGTCACAAGCTTTCAAAATTGATCTACAACCCAACGCAGCCATGGCTATATTTGGCTCCACAGGTAGAAAACAATCTACTCTAAGGAAACGAGATAAACCAATGACTCTTTCAATGATGAAAATGTTTTCACATTTTGGTTTCTTGTGTGATCGTCACACTGAGCCTTAATGGTGCATGCCTTGATGTAACCATTTGTTTAATTATTTTTTTAGACGCCTTTTATGTTCTGTGGTGTGGGGTGGGAGTGGGGTTCTGCTATGTTTGTCTTGTTTAAAAAAAGAAATAAATAAAAAAAAAGAGCATTGTTTGAATAATTTTTTACATTTGGCTTTGTTTCTGTACATGTTCTGTATTTCTGGTGCTCAATAAAAAAGATTTAAAACAAAAAAATCTGTGGATGACAATTTATACTGAGAAACGCATGCAAAAAAAGAATTGTTTGTATAAACTGTATGAGTGTGTACGGGGGAGAACCTCAGGGCAGTTGTAAAAATAGTACACACAGAGTTATGGAAACTAAAACAATGGCTCGACAAAAATACACTATCAACGTTAACAAAACAAAATTGATGATTTTTGGAAATCGCCACCTTCCTGCAGATTTAGAAATAAAACTTGCTATTGATAATCATGTTTTGGAAAGAGTGACTGAACTTCTTTCCTTGGAGTAATTATGGACAACAAAATAAGCTAGAAGCCACAAATAAAGCAAGTCAGGGCTAAACTTGCTTAAGGCATAGCAGTGTTGAGAAAAACGCATCATACACTCACTCACAAAGCATGTTAACTAATATATTCATTGATAATACTATGATTTATAATACAGTGTAGAAGTTTGGGGAAATACCTATGAAACAAATTAATCGGTTAGTGCTAAAGGGGGCCAAGTCCAAGAGGTTTGTTTTTCCAAGAAATGATTTTAATTGCATAGTTTAAAGAGAGGCTACACCAAATGATTAATACTTTACCCAGATTTAGCACCAGTTCATAGCTTACAAACATCATGCAAACACAATGCATTATGCAGGTCATTCCTCCCCACAGCCATCAGACTGTACAACACCGTGTTAAAGTGACACTCCACGTTTCCACCGGTGTTTTTCTTTCTTTCACTCATTTATTAATTTACTTTTGTTGCAGTTGTTGCTGTTTTCAATTGTTTTTGTTCCTGAATGGTTGTTTGTTTTGGTGTGCACTTTAATACTTACTTATTTTTGTATAAAAAAATAAAAAAGTTTCTCGTATTTTTTACAGTTGATCAATGTTTTGTACACTTTCGCAGCTGTATTTTATTTAATATTTATTTATTTAAGATGAATGTCATTTTTAATAATTTTAATAATTTAAGAATAATTTTAATAATGTTTTTTTAAATAATTTAATCTGAATGTCAATTTTTGATGTCCTATTTTGATTTTATATTCTATATATTATTTCTGAATGTCGTTGTTGCTGCCACAGATAAATGAAATTTTCCCATTGTGGGATTAATAAAGTCATCCATCCATCCATCCATCCATCCATCCATCCATCCATCCATCCATCCATCCATCCATCCATCTAAACTTAAAACAGCACTCATCATGTTTGAAGCCAGAAATAACTTACTTCCAAAAACATACAACAAATATTTAAGGACACAGATGGGGGTTACGAGTTAAGAAATCAGCTGAACTTAAAAAAACAGTGGATTCATACTACAAAAAAGGAAATGTGCTCATTAATTTGTGGTGTGGATTTATGGAACGGGTTGGATGAAGGTTTAAAAAAAAAAAGCTAAAGCTTACATGAATTCAAAGAAACCTACAAGATGTCACCAATGGAACCTTACAATGCCAGAAATGATCAATACAAAAATAGGCAAATAAGCAAAAATAAGCTGCATAGCACCAATGCAGAAGATAATGTGAATACTTTGAAAAAAACTATAAATAGACATCATTAGTTGTTGTAAAAAGGGGTGGGATCATACAAGATTTCTCTTAAACCCACTCCTTTTCTTTTTTCTTTTTTTTTAAGGATCGTATATGCCCTTTAATGCACATAAAAAGTTTTTGGGGGGTTTTTTCAAAATTTTATTTATGAGTACATGTATTGAGAAATTTACATTTACAAGTACATTTAAATTCACTTAGGGCAGGGGTGTCAAACTCAAATGCACAGGGGGCCAACAACTCAAAACACACATAGGTTGGGGGCCGAACAGGATAAACATTTATTGAACCAACTAAAACAAAACTTTTTTTGAACGTGAACATGAATCCAAACAGACAGTATACAATAGAGGCCTACCATTCCAAAAATAATTAAACTTAAAATATCTTTCTCTCCATTCAAATAGCCTATCTCCTGTCATTAAAACTGAACATTTGAACCTGCTGGAGAGAAATCTGAAAATAAAAATGGTTCTTTTAAGTAAAAGTTAAAATCTTAACAAATCAAAACATTCCATTTTTTTGCACTTATGCCAGTTTGTTAGAGGTTGATGCTTGGCATCTTTTCTTGGCAACAAGTTCATTTATGTTTGGGCTTAGGTTCTTTGCTGTGGAGATTCTCAGGATGGACTTCAGGTGTTCATCTGTGAGACGACTCCTGTGTGACGTTTTGTTCATTTTCATCACAGAGAACAGCTGCTCACACATATATGTGCTGCCAAACATGCACAGGGTTCGAGCTACATGTTGACGGAGCTCGGCCATTGCCTCAGGAATGAAGTGAATGAACTGTGCGGGCCCCACAGTGTCGTACTTTGCCTTTAACACCGCGTTACATTGCAGCTCTATCAGCTCCATCTGGATCTCTACAGGTGCAGTTTCCACGTCGACAGTGAACGGGTTCCGAAGCAAATCGAAATTACTTTTCTGTGCGTCAAAGTCGCCAAAGCGCCGGACGAACTCGGTGCGAAGTGCGCTCAATTTATCAGCAAAGTGGTCATTTGGGAACACCGTAGTAGCGCTAAGCTGCTTCAAGACTACTTGGCAACAGGGAAAGTGAGGCAAGTTGCATTGCTGCATTTGTGTCTCCCATAAGCGCAGCTTCACTTGAAATGCCTTAACTGCGTCATACATGTCAGTGATCATGCGCTCTCGTCCCTGCAGCTGAAGGTTTAAGGCGCTGAGATGAGCAGTTATATCAGCCAAAAACGCCAACTTACATTTCCATTTTTCGTCCCGCAGAACTCTTTTCCTTTACTGTCCATGAACTGACAGATTTCCTCGCACAGCTCAAAAAGTCGATTGAGAACTTTCCCCCGACTTAGCCACCGCACCTCCGTGTGATAAGGCATGTCGCTAAACTCGGAATCTATTTCACGCAGAAACGACTGAAATTGACGGTGATTCAAACCTTGGGCTCTGATGAAGTTTACAGTTTGCGTCGCAGTGTCCATCACATGATCCACTTTTAGGACTTTACCGCACAGTGCTTCTTGGTGTATGATGCAATGATATGCTGTCAGTTCACCAGGACAGTTCTCCTCCCGCATCTTTTGGCGCATCCTTCCCACTAGTCCATTTTTTTCACCGCACATCGACGGCGCCCCATCTGTTGTAAGCCCAACCAGTTTGCCCCAAGGCAGTTTCATGTCGGTTACACTTTGACATACGTTTTCAAATATGTCTTTTCCTTTTGTTGTCCCGTGCATTGATTTAATGTCCAATATTTCCTCTGTAACGCACAAATTGGAGTCCACTCCACGGATGAAGATGGCCAGCTGTGCAGTGTCAGTCGTGTCAGTACTTTCATCCACAGCAAGGGAGTATGCAACAAAGTTTTTCCCTCTTTCACTCAGCTGTGTTTTCAAATCAGTGGCCATCTCACAAACCCGATCAGCAACCGTATTTCTGCCCAGGCTTACATTTGCGAATGCCTGCTTTTTATCGGGACACATGACATCGCACACTTTCATCATGCAGCTCTTCAGGAACTCTCCCTCAGTAAATGGCCGGGCTGATTTGGCAATCTCCTCCGCCACAATAAAACTTGCCTTCACAGCAGCCTCACTCTGTGACTTTGCTTTGGTGAAAAACGTCTGCTGTGATTTCAGATTCCTCTTCAACTCCTCTACCTTCTGTAGCCTCTGCTCCGCATCCAGGTGTTTTAACTGATCCTGATGTTTTGTCTCATAGTGCCTTCTTAGGTTATATTCTTTAAATACAGCCACATTACGGCCGCAAATGAGACATACGGGTTTACCGGTAATGTCAGTAAACATATACGTATTTTCCCATCGGTTTTGAAAGGCTCTGTTTTCAGAATCAATTTTTCTCTTGGCCATTGTTATGGGCTAGCTTTGATTTTAGTTAATTAGTTAGAGATCAAGTTCATCTGACGTAGCTGACGGGAGAATAATCGAAGCTAGCTTGTTCAATAAAAGTCCCATAATCCACCGCTATTGCAGTGCCCTTACGCGTGCGCTGTTCCACCTGGCAACCAGAGCCCACACCACCCCTCCCCTTTCATTCTCACTCACGCAGCCGCGTGTGACAGCAGACGGGAGGCGCGGCTACAGGGACTGTTTCAGGATGTAAACGCTGTAATTTAAAAAAGAATAGGAACCGAATAGAGGTGCAGATTATTTTTCCAAGCACTGAGCCGCTGTAATTTGCGCACCAGACAATTGGCCGGCAGCTGCCGCGGTTATCAGAGTTGCCGTGGCAGCTGCAAAGAGCCTGCTGTCTCTCTATTATCAGCGCTTCATATCGCCGGGCCATTAAAAAAAGACATATAAAATGATCTCGCGGGCCGGATATAATTGTTGGCCGGGCCGGATGTTGCCCGCGGGCCGCCAGTCTGACACATGTGACTTAGGGCCTTGAACCCATGACTTATTTCTCCGTTCTCAACAATTCTTTTTCTTTTTTTCAATAACATAACTTAGTATCTAACAAGACACAAAACAGGGAACAGCGGATGCATTATTAGGGAGGGAGGGACGTTTAAAATAGAAAATAAAATAAAATAAAACATTCATCTTGATTATCAATACAAGCCAGACATATTCCTTACCTCCACTTGTCGTAAATGATTAACATAGAATATCCATTGTGACCATATCTTCAAAAATGTGGGCATCTCTATCCGAAGTGAGTAGGTTAGTCTTTCCATCTGGCAGATTTCATTTACAATATCTATCCAATTGTCCAAGCTGCAGAGGGGAGGAGCCAGTGTCTTGTCACTGCTTTTTTACCAGCAGTTATTAATATTCTGAATACATTTTCATTGGTAGGTGGGAGTTGTGTCTTACCTAAAATCAGACCAGTAAAATCACATGGTATTGTCTTATTTAATATAGATTCAATGTGTTTATGTATTTCTTTCCAAAATTGTTTTATAACGGAACTTTCCCAAAATATGTGGTAATGGTTGGCTTCTACTTCTCCACACTGCCTCCAGCACTTGTTTTATTCTCCATTGCCATGTTTCTTTTGTTTGGGTGTGATAAAAAACCTCATCAAACATTTCCATCTAAATTCTCTGCATGCATGTGAATTTGTACATTTCCACACTGATATAAAGCAATCTCTCCACTCTTCATCTGTCAAAGTTGTTTTGCTTTCTTTCTCCCATTTACTTTTTATATATTGAGTTGAGGTCAATTTTTTACTTATAAATCTCTTGTAAAGTCTAGATATCTTACCTTTTTTACATTTTCCTATGTATGCTGTAAATATTTCACCAAGCACTGTTTTCTGTGTATCCATGGTGTATCAATTTTTCCCTAAGTTATAATTATCCTTAAGTGTTTGGAAATCTTTCATTATTCCCTTGTCCAGTAAAGAGTGATATGTGTTTAACCCTTGTATTGTCCAGTGGCGAAATCTAGTGTCTAACTGGTTAGGCTTGAAATCATGGTCGTATCTTATAATCTTATAATTTTTAAGTTATTGTGCAGTCTGTATTCATCCTTTATTTGGGACCAGATTTTCAATTGTGTCACTATCCATGGGTCTTTACAACGGGCATAGTAACTTGGATTGCAATGAGTTAATAGGGGTTTGTGTTGTGCGGAATAAAAGTAATCTTTTAGGTTAGGGACGGCCATCCCTCCTCTTTCTTTGGGGAGCTGTAAGGTTTTAAATCTAACTGGTGGCTTTTTGCCCAGCCAGATTAATCTTGATAAAACTTTGTCCCATTGTAAAAACTGTTGTTTGGTAAGTTCAGCAGGAAAAGCTTGGAACAGAAACAGGAATCTCGGTAGTAGGTTCATCTTTACTGATTCAATTCGTGGGTCAGGCTGATGTGAGGGACGGCGGACCATCTGTTGATGTCATATTTTATCTTTGTGATCAATTCTTCTAGGCCTGGGCGATAAATCGATCAAATGAATTAATTCGAATTTTTTGTTACGGGCGATTTCAAAAATAACCAAATCGAGTTTTTGTTTAATGTCGCATTTTTGGCTCCCCTGAGCTTCCGTAGCGTTAGTTTCAGACGGCGCTATGGCAAGCGACAAACAACATAGCACACAACAAACAGCAAGCGACAGCATGGCCACCTGCGGCGGCGAGAGTGGAAAGTCTGTCCCAAAGAAAGGAATAAAAACTTCCGTCGTTTGGAACTGGTATGGGTTTGCTGCGACAGACGCAGCGCAAGAGACCCCGCGCTGCAACATTTGCTTGAAACCCATCGCGATTAAAGGCAGCAGCACCACAAACTTATTCCAACACCTGAAACAGAAACATCCAGCCGAATATGAAAAAAGCCAGTCTCTCCGAGACGAACAAAACTGCAGTGACCTGAAAAAGATTGCTAAAAAACAGCTAACTGTAGCCGAATCCTTTGTACAACAAGGCACCGGCACCGCATATGACAGGAAAGGGGCACGGTGGAGAACAATCACCGAAGCGGTCGCTTTACATTTAGCAAAAGACATGGTACCCGTATATACCGTGGAGAAGACGGGGTTTATTAACTTAATAAAAACATTAGACCCCAGATATGAGCTACCCAGCCGCAAGTACTTCAGTGAAGTCACCTTGCCCAAGCTGTACAACAACACACGAGAGAAAGTCAGCAGAGAACTGGAGGAGCTGTCCTTTTATTCGGCAACAACCGACATTTGGTCCAGTCGGACCATGCAGCCTTATATGAGCTTAACGGTGCATTTCATTAACAATGCGTGGGATTTGCGGAGTATTTCCCTCCAAACGTCATACTTTCCCGAGGACCACACCGGTGAACTTGTTGCCAAGGGATTGAGAGACGCTCTCGACTGCTGGAACCTGTCTGAGGACCGTCTATGCTGCATGACAACTGACAGCGGCACAAACATGATTAAAGCCCTGAGACTGAACGGATGGCCAAACCTGCAGTGCTTTGGACACAGACTACACAGCGCTATTGGTAAGTGTAAAAGTAAATAAAATATTAAATTTTGACAGCATACATATTCTTATCTAAATCACAGTCAAGCTAGATGACACTCGTCTTTTCATAATACTACTACTACTGTCATTTAGCAGATGCTTTTTTTTCAAAGCAACTTGTATCTAGGAGAACAAAACAAGCAAGAAATCAAATACAGCACTTAAACTTGTTAAATGGTGGATGAATGTAGCCCAGTCAAGTGGTCAGACACTCGTCTTTTTGTAGTTGAGTCAGTTTGACTAAATTTTGGGTGGCTGACTGAAAAAAAAAGAAAGGAAAAAAAAAAAAAAAAACTCCTAGCACTGTATGGCAGCATCTGTCCGACGGGACTCGCAGCAATCTAACCAGCACTTATTTATGCTGGACCCTCCTGTATGTGATTTATTCAAATGTTTTTTTAATAGGCCTAGCCTATAAAAAAAAAACTCGGCAAAAATATTTCAATATGGCATGTTCTTTTAATCTGTATTTGATTCATGAAGATAGTCGAATTGATTATTTTATAAAAGAAATGTATTCAAATTTATCCACAAACTGCACATATGCCTGTAGTAAACAAAAATGATTTTGTGTATCTGCAGTGTCTGAGTTTTGTAATGACAAAAATTTTGAAATACAGAAGAAAATAAATAATTTTTAATATGATATATATATCAATAGTATATATATATATCTAAAGTGATGTATGTCTTTGTTTTATTCTTTATCATACTATAGAGAATGGTGTTAAGGATCCTCGCATAGTTCGTGCAATTGGAGTTTGCAAGAAGGTAGTCGCTGCTTTTTCCTACAGCTGGAAGAAAAGAAGAGAGCTGGGTGTAGCTCAGTCAGAACTTGGCCTTCCCCCTCATCAGCTAACAACAGAATCCCCAACCAGATGGGGCTCCCGCCAAAAGATGATTGAGCGATTCCTGGAACAGGAGAAGGCTATTGCCCGGGTCCTGGGGTCTGATGTTAAAAGCCGCCATCTTGTGCCCTCTTGGCAAGACATTGAAGTTTTGGAGTCAGTGAACAAGGCAGTTAAAGCACTCCAAGACTTTACAGATGCGCTATCAGGGGAAATGTATGTCAGTGTCTCATACATCAAGCCTGTTATTCATCTGTTCAAAACCAGTCTTTTGCAGCCTGAGGACAACGACACGGAGCTTACCAAAACAATAAAAATGAACATCCTGGGATACCTTGTTGACAAATACAGTGATCCTGTCAAGGATGAGCTCTTGGACATGGCCTCTCTGATGGATCCAAGGTTCCGTACATCCTACATCGACCCAGACAAGGTGGAGAAAGTCAAAAGAAGAGCTGTCACTGAAATTCTGTCTTTCCCCGCTGACAAAAGCACACCACAGCCGGATCCAGTTATGCAGGTGGACCAGGAAGAGGCAAGGCCTCAGCCATCCCCCAAGAGGAAAAAAACCTTAGCAACCTTCTTCAAGAAGAGTGTTGTGCCAACTTGTGGCCAGTCGGAAGAAGCTAAAATAGAGACTGAACTGGCAACCTATCTGCTCTTGCCAGAGGCAGACCCTGACACTGATCCACTGCAGTGGTGGAAGAGCAACAAATCAAACTTCTCAAGGCTCAGTCACCTGGCCAAGAAATACCTCAGTATCCCTGCAACAAGTGCCCCATCTGAGAGGCTTTTCAGTGTGGGGGGAGGAGTTGTCACATGCAGCAGAGCTTGCCTCAAGCCAGAGGCAGTGGACAGGCTGATTTTCCTTGCCAAAAATGTTTAACAGTTATTGACAGTAACTAAAGCATGTATCTCATGTTCTGCACCTTAACCAAAATGTGATTTTTCTTTACTGTTCATACATAAATGGCATCGTTTATTTTTCTTTAAAGAAAAGTTTGCACTTTAATTTCAGTTTGAGTTGATGTATTATTTATTTTGCACATTTTGTACTCTGTTAATTTTTTTTGTTTATATTAGTTTTTTTACCCATGACGGGTAGTTGCCTCTTTTTGTTGTTATTTAAAATTCTATGCAAAGTGCAATTAAAGACAGAGTAAATTTTTGGTTTGAGAAATTTTATTCTGCTAAGAGTAAGATGCAGTACATGTTCATGCCATGTATTCCTGTATGTTGTTGCATTGTTTGTGCTAGATACAATAAAAGTCACTGTGTAGTTTTCCTCAGATTTGAATAAATTGTTAATCCTTTAGAAAATGGTGCTACTCTCAAGGTGAATGTTTGTCTCTGTTTAGTCTAGACTACAAAGTGTGACTGAAAACACAGCTGGGACTTTAATTCAAAGAGTGTGTTCATTTATTTATTATTCATCCCAGAAATGGGGGTTACATTTATCTTATGTTTGACTAAACAAAACCCAAATTTGCTTTAAGTTGTCTGCCGTTGGTACTTAATGCTTTTCTTAAAAGGGGAAAAAAATCGGGGAAAAAATCGGAAATCGAATTAAAAAAAATAAAATCGGAGATTTTATTTTTAGGCCATATCGCCCAGCCCTAAATTCTTCATAATTATACTTTGTTGTGTTAGTAATATCTTTGGGAATTATAATTCCAAAGTATTTTAGCGAGGACAGCTCCCATTTGAGGTTTAATTTGGTACGTAGTGGAGTTGGTGGATTATAGTTTAAAGTCAGTATTTGTGTTTTTCCCCATGTTTAATTTATATCATGCGTAGTATCCAAATGTATTTAAACATTCAAATTAGGGTTGGGCGATGTCCCTTAAATTGGCAGTTGACGATGTTTGCAGTCAACCTTCGGGATGGACGATGATATCGTCCAGGGGTTGAGGGGACAATTTTTCGTTATTATATAATTATTATTCGTTATTTTACTTTATTACTTTATTTCCCAAATAATGACTCATCCACGATGATACAGTATAAACTGAGAGAAGTGACTTAAAAAAAAAATAAAACAAACAGAATAGAAAAGAAGTCGTCCGCTCCTCCTGCACTTGATTATTTCAGGTGGACCAGTGGAGCAGCGACCGTGTCTCTAGAAGAGCAGACGGACTTACAGCTGTGAGGGGAAGGGGGGGGATGCTTCGTTACGTGTGGGAGACTTAGGACTGTGATCCGTCCCGCCGCTCTACGTGAACGAGCTACCGAACTTAGGACAACTGGGTCTCGGAGCGTCAGCACACACACAGCAGCTGAGGGGCGCTGTAATCTTCAAAGCAGAAATTTCGCTCAGTCCTTAAAAAAACGTTCAAACAATCACATGGATTTGTGTTTCCAGTCGTGTCTCGACAAAATAAAGCCTGATGTTATTCCCACATATTAACGTGCAGCCAAGCTGCAGATTGCAGCCTTTCCCGCATGGATAAATTTTATGTTCATGCTAATGTTGTTAGCCTGTGTTGTTAGCATATTGCTAATACGGGCTTCTTTCCGGCTCCGTTCAACAGAAAAAGCACTGACCACACGGATTACAATTAAAATAATGAGCAAACAGGCGCTTCATAATAACCGTAACATTAATAAAAGCATGTTTAGAAGATCATCTAGTATATTACCGACCTGCCATATCTATCTATGTAGCCGCTCTGCGGAACTAATCTTCTCTTCCGGTTTTTGAAACACTACTGCGTATGTGCGAATGATTTATTCCGACCGAAAGTGTGACCCATGGGAATGTTTTTCATAATCTGAAAAAGTTTTTCTGGGCTCATGTACACGGTTGGATTCTAATCCGACCAATGATCCGATCAAGATATTTTGTTAATGTAACCGCGGCTTATGGTGTCAACTCACAGCGTGGCGGGGGCGTGGCATCACGATGGTGCCTCTCCATCGCGATGTCAGTCACCCATCACGATGGACGATGGTATCATCCATCGGCACAACCCTAATTCAAATAATCTGGGCAATGATTCATTAGCCTTCAGGTTCGCTTGTGTAAATTATTACGTCATCAGCATATAAGGCAACCTTATGCTCGTCCTCTGCAATAGTTATTCCTTTTACATCATTAGTTTGCCGGATTAGTTGAGGGGTTCAATTTAGAGTGCAAAAAGGAGGGGGGAAAGCCCACATCCTTGTCTTGTTCCGCGTTCCAGTTCAAAGATGTTTGACAATTGACCATTAATTTTTTTACGGGCGGTTGGTTTTGCGTATAGTGACTTTATTACTTGTATGAACTTATAATGAAACCCAAATCTCTCCATGACCTTATATAAAAAACACCAGCTGACAGAATCAAAAGTTTTTTCCGCATCAAGGCTGACCATTGCTGCTTCTATTTTGTTTTCCTGAATATGACTCAATATGTGTAAGGTACGTCTTATGTTATCATGCGCTTGACTTTGTGAAATAAAGCCTGTTTGATTGGTATTGATGAGACACAGATTCTAATCTCTTTGCCATGATTGCTGTAAACAGTTTATAATCCACATTGAGGACTGAGATGAGTCTAAATTAACTACAGTAAAGTGGGTCTTTTCCTTCTTTCGGGATCACTGATATATTGGCTTGTCCTTTGAAGGTGGTATTTTGTCCTCTTTTAATGCTTTATTTAAAATTTGGGTTAGAAAAGGTAATAATTCGATTTTGAATTTTTTGTACCATTCTGAAGGAGAACCGTCTGGCCCGGGTGCTTTATTTGCCTTGAGATCTGTAATGGCTCTTGACAGTTCTTCTTCGGTTATTTCAGCTGTGAGTAACTCGTTTTGATCCTCTGTTATAACTGGTAAATTAAGCTTTTTTTTTTAAATTCTGTATTTGGTTGGGGTGTTTTAAGTTCGGTTGTGTGTATAAATCTTTGTAATAGTTTAGGAAAATCTTCTGGATTTCGCTCTGGTTATGTACACACATTTTGGAACTTGGTTCTTTGATTTTGTAGATTGTGCTGTCCGCTTATTAATTTTTTAATTTACTTGCTAATAGTTTGGCAAATTTGGGACCGGATTCGTAATATTTTTGTTTTGTGTATACCATCTTCTTGTGTATGTCTGTTAGATACATTGCATTTATTTTGGTTCTTAAAATTTTTAATTTTACTTCAGTTCTTTTTTCTGGACGTTTTTTATGTTCTTTCTCAACCCACTCCTTTTCAAGCACACTGTCTTGTTTTATCCGTCTATTTTAAACTTGTGTTTATTTTTATTTGTATTTGAAATACAGAAAATTGAAAGTGCTCAGGCAGAAAACACATGCTACTCACAATGAGGTAAGAATAGTGTTATTTCCATGAGTGCCTTTTGTATTTGGACTGAGTCTAAATGAAATACACAAAAACTTCATTTGATATTACCAATAATTAGGGGTGTAATAATTCATTTTAAGAATGATTCAATTCATATAATAATTTGTGGTTGCTGAGACGATTCATATTTGATATTGGTTCTTTTAGTAAACTAAACCTACTGTGCCTCAACTTAAATGGTATTTTCAGATATTAATATAATCGATTTATTTAATTTTGAAACAATTTTATAATGTTATAATGGTATAACAACTTGCCAGACAGATCGATCTGGTTGATAGGACTTTAACATTTTTCTTGTAAATTTGTTGGATAAGGCTCTGCTTTTTGTGAACAGACACCTTCATAAATGACCATGCATGTGGACAGGATACTATTTACACCCTCAGGCACCAAACATGGAAACAAAGGCTGTTAAATGTTATCTAATCGCACAAATGGTCACATGTTTATTTGTCTTTTTGTGAAACAGAATCAGTACGCCCTCTACTCACTGTCGGGGCTGCAGTCGGTGAACAATGGAACCAGAAGAGGCACATTGTCTATGTTCTTCAAGTGTGGACGAACCTGGTGGATCCCACGAGGTAACTTAGCCTAAGAACAAGCAGGGACATATCAGGAGCAGGAAAGGTGGAGAAACAGAGATCATCTGACCTGAAAAAGTCGTAAGACTAAAACACAAGTACTGAAAGACAAAAAACACACCAGCTCTGAAATAAAGGGTCTTACTCTGTTGCAGTCTTCTAAAAAGCTGGGCACGTCACTGTCTATGGGCTGAAAACTCGCCAGGTCTGAGTGGGCTTCCTCTTCTGGTAGCAGTGGACCCTCAGCCTCATCACGAGAGTCTTTACCAACACAACAGCAGCACCAGTCAGTGAAAAGTTTTTAAAAATTCTCAATTTTTCACCAAAATTAAAATCAAATATGAGTAGAAAGGAAGACCACGGAGGTTCCTGAACCCTAGATACCTGGGTTGATCTCTTCGTGCAGCAAGCCCTGGCTGGGGCTGGATGGGGCTCCATCGCAGGGACTGTCCCCATTTGGAGTTAGAGAGATGTGGCAGTTCCAGCCAGTCTCCAGACCCATCTTCTCTGCAAATACCTACACACACCACAAGCAAATGTATATTTCCTTTTGATTACAAAATTTTCAAGAATGGGTCTTTGGTTATACCAAAAGATGAGGGGGAAAAAAGTATAACTGCTTGAGGAATTAGCTGGAAAACAGTTAACAATCAAATCTATTTTTGGAAGCATTAAGAAAGGAGAAAATTGTCATTCCTTTGGGGAACTTTGACAAACATTTTGTTCGCTTTTTTGTGGAGTTTCAGAAGACTAACAAGTTCTTGACATGGCAGGATGAAAGGGTTGGGGGATAAATATAGTTGCATTTTTATTTCAGTACAGTAAAGCACTTGTAATATCTAAAAACCTCCTTGAAATTAAGGACTTTTCACAGACTGGATAAAGCTTGAAGAACCTATCGTCATCAGATCTTTGTGAGGTAAACTATGTGAGTATCCCGAATGCTTTTTATTCCCTGTGTTTTTTATATGAAAGAGAAGGTAGAATAAAAATTTTATAAATTGAGTACAGATAAATGTAACTCTTTTTGGAGAGCCACATTTACATTGTTGTAATTTCTACGTACTTAAAAGCTCACCTTACTGCGGAGCTCATCCTCCATGGAAAAATACACGAAACGAATGCACGCTGTGACTAGAGCATCGATGAGGCGGACTGTGTCCAGCCGTGCTTGGTACTGAGATGATACCATGCCCATGAATATCTGCCCACTGAGTGCCTGAATGCAGTCTTCCCGCTCCACCCCCTCACCAATGCCCTCTGTGCATGTGACAGAAACACAAGAAAGGAGAAAATGAGAAGTACTGCAGACCTTTCAGTTTGCTGGTTTCACTCACCATCTGAACTCCAGCTGTTTCTGAAGGAGTTGTGCTTGATGGGTGTAGCGGAGGGCAGTTCCACTCCAGAGAAAAGGCAGGGACCTGGAGCCAGTTCAACACATTTTCCTATAAGCTGGCAAGACAAGGACACTTGCATGGGTTTGTAAGCAAAGGCTGAGCAGTAACCGGACAGACAGGCACGTTGGTAGAAATCCAGAATCTTCTTTCTGTTGTGAGCAGACAGAAAATCAAAGATGCAAAGATTAAAATGCAGTTGGAACTACAAAAGAAGATATGGAAAGTTTACTTTTGTTACTAATCAAATTTAAAAAAATATGAAACATTACAAGAAAAAATAAACTATTTCATGCTTGCTTTCAGTACTGCTGCCATGACTGTTTAAACATGTGTTTATTTGACTGATAGAAGCTAAACACTCACCATGTCATCCTCAAAAGCTGCAAAGCTCCTTTTCTTTAGAACCAGATTGACACAATCTAAGATTAGGGTTAGCCTGAATGTCTTATGGTTTTGAAAACGACACTGACCAAAAATATAAACGCAACACTTTTGTTATTGCTCCCAATATGAACGGTATGAACTCAAAGATGTGAAACATTTTCCACATACACAAAATAACCAGTTCTCTGAAATATTGTTCACAAATCTGGCTAAATCTGTGACAGTGAGCACTTCTCCTTTGCCAAATCCCACCTCACAGGTGTGCCATAACAAGATGCTGATTAGACAGCATGATTATTGCACAGGTGTGCCTTAGATTGGCCACAAGAAAAGGCCACTGTGAAATCTTCAGTTGTATCACACAGCACAATGCCACAGATGTCGCAAGTTTTGAGGGAGCGTGCAATTGGCATGCTGATAGCAGGAATGTCAACCAGAGCTGTATATGTTTATATACGCTGTATATGTATATATATACATATATATGTATACATACATATATATATATATAAATATATATATATATATATATATATATATATATATATATATATATATATATATATATATGTATACATATATATATGCATACATACATACATGTATGTATACATACATACATAAAAAAAAAAAAAAAAAAAACGCCTCTCTCACCCTCCACGGGTGGTTTTTTCTCCTCCAAGCTCGGGTCCTCTACCAGAGGCCTGGGAGCTTGAGGGTCCTGCGCAGTATCTTAGCTGTTCCTAGCACTGCGCTTTTCTGGACTGAGAGGTCTGAGGTCTTTCCAGGTATCTGTTGTAGCCACTCCTCAAGCTTGGGGGTTACTGCCCCGAGTGCTCCAATTACCACAGGCACCACCGTCACCTTCACTTTCCAGGCTTTCTCCAGTTCTTCTCTAAGTCCCTGGTATTTCTCCAGTTTCTCATGTTCCTTCTTCCTGATGTTCCCATCGCTTGGCACTGCCACATCCACCACAACGGCTTTCCTCTGTTCTTTATCCACCACTACGATGTCTGGTTGGTTCGCCATTACCATCCTATCAGTCTGGATCTGGAAGTCCCACAGGATCTTTGCCTTCTCATTCTCTACCACCTTCGGAGGTGTTTCCCATTTTGACCTTGGGGTTTCCAGTCCATATTCTGCACACATGTTCCTGTATATTATTCCAGCCACTTGATTGTGCCGCTCCATGTATGCTTTACCTGCCAGCATCTTACATCCTGCAGTTATGTGCTGGATTGTTTCAGGCGCCTCTTTGCACAGTCTACACCTTGGGTCTTGTCTGGTGTGGTAGATCTGAGCCTCTATCGCTCTGGTGCTCAGGGCTTGTTCCTGAGCTGCCAGGGTGAGCGCTTCAGTGCTGTCTTGTAGGCCAGCCCTTTCTAGCCATTGGTAGGACTTCTTGATATCAGCCACTTCAGTTATGGTCCGGTGGTACATCCCATGGAGGGGTTTGTCCTCCCATGAGGATCTGTCTTCCAGCACTGTATCCTCTGCTCTCCATTGCCTGAGACATTCACTGAGCACACTGTCAGTTGGGGCCTTGAGCTTGATGTATTCATGCATCTTGGATGTTTCATCCTGGATAGTGGCTTCTACGCTCACTAGTCCTCGGCCTCCTTCCTTGCGGCTAGCATACAGTCTCAGAGTGCTGGATTTGGGATGGAACCCTCCATGCATGGTGAGGAGCTTCCGTGTTTTAACATCCATGGTCTGTATCTCTTCCTTTGGCCATCTTATTATTCCTGCAGGGTATCTGATAACTGGCAGTGCATAGCAGTTTATTGCCCGGGTCTTGTTCTTGCCATTGAGCTGGCTTTTCAGGACTTGCCTTACTCGTTGAAGGTACTTAGCTGTTGCAGCTTTCCTTGTTGCCTGCTCCAGGTTGCCATTTGCCTGGGGAATTCCAAGGTACTTGTAACTGTCCTCAATGTCTGCTATTGTTCCTTCTGGGAGTGAGACCCCCCCTGTGTGGACTACCTTGCCTCTCTTTGTCACCATCCGGCTGCATTTCTCGAGCCCGAATGACATCCCAATGTCATTACTGTAGATCCTGGTGGTGTGGATCAGGGAGTCAATGTCACGCTCGTTCTTAGCATATAGCTTGATGTCATCCATGTAGAGGAGGTGACTGATGTTGGCCCCATTTCTGAGTCGGTATCCATAGCCAGTCTTGTTGATTATTTGGCTGAAGGGGTTCAGACCTATGCAGAACAGCAGTGGGGACAGAGCATCACCTTGGTATATCCCACTTTTGATGGACACTTGTGCAAGTGGTTTCCCATTGGCTTCAAGGGTGGTTTTCCACAGCTTCATTGAGTTTCTTATGAAGGCTCTTAGAGTCCTGTTGATGTTGTACAGCTCCAAGCATTCAGTGATCCATGTGTGTGGCATTGAGTCATAGGCCTTCTTGTAATCAATCCAGGCTGTGCACAGGTTGGTGTGTCGTGACCTGCAGTCTTGGGCGACTGTTCTGTCGACCAGGAGTTGGTGTTTGGCTCCTCTGGAGTGTCTACCAATGCCCTTCTGTGTGTTGCTCATGTATTGATCCATGTGCCTATTTATCTTGGTTGCAATGATGCCTGACATGAGCTTCCATGTTGTGGAGAGACAGGTTATTGGCCGGTAGTTGGATGGGACTGCACCCTTTGAGGGATCCTTCTGGATCAGGATCGTTCGCCCTTCCGTTAGCCATTCGGGGTGAGTCCCATCTCTTAGCAGCTGGTTCATTTGTGCTGCCAGGCGTTCGTGGAGTGTGGTAAGCTTCTTTAGCCAGTAGGCATGTATCATGTCAGGGCCCGGTGCTGTCCAGTTCTTCATACCTGAGACTCTTTCTTGGATGTCTGCCACTGTGATGGTTACTGGATTCTGTTCAGGGAGGTTGCTGTGTTCTTTTCTCAGAGAGACCAGCCACTGGGCATTGCTGTTATGTGCCGTCTCTTTCTCCCATATACTTTTCCAGTACTGTTCAGTTTCTAGCCTTGGTGGGTCTGCTCGGCTGTTTTGACCCTGCCACTGAGCGTACACTTTCGCTGGTTGAGTTGCGAACAGCCTGTTTATTCGTCTGGCCTCATTGTCTCTTGTGTATCTCTTTAGGCGGCTACTCAAGGCTAGGAGCCTTTGTTTGGCAGTTTCCAGGGCTTCAGGTATGGGCATCTGGCTGTACCTCTTAGGTACTTGCTTTCTCATTGTACCTCTTTGAGCCTCTGTTAGCTTACTCACATCCTTCCGAGTTGCCTTGATTTTGGCCTCTAACCGTTGCTTCCATGGTGGGTATTGTTTTCTTCCATGGTTGCTCTTATAGCCAAGCATCTCAAGGATCACTGCTGCTGAAGTGTAAACCAGTTCATTGGTTTCTGTGATGGTTGTGGTAGGAATTGCCCTCAATGCTTCATTCACAGTTTCCAGTAGACTTTCAGGCAGGTTGTGTACCCAATCTCAGGGTGTGAGTGTGGTATAACCTCCTCTCTGACCTGTTGTTCTGGCTCTCCCGTGGCATTGTACTGTATTAGTTCAATCTCAAGCTGTGATAGGAGTTGGCGTTTGTGGGTTGGCGTTTGTGGATATTCGAGCATTGGGCTACCAGTTGTTTGGCAGTTAGCCTTGATTGTGGGTTTCGAAGCATCCATTCATTCCACATCCTCTGCATGTACCCCCTTCTGGGATGGATTACTTAAGTAGTAGCATTCTAACAGATCCTTGTTCTCGCATCTAGTCCATTTCCGTCTTGTTCCAGTAGCCCACTTTCCATCAGAGTGCTCTGGTCCCCCAGCACCTGACGCAGACCTTGTTTGGCCGGGCGACGTCTGAGCCGGCATGACATGTAGTGCATTGTCTCTCATATAGTGAGGTAGACCCAAGGACCCTCACTGGGTGATGTTAATTGCCCGTCATTGTTATGGCATTTGCCCCATTTCCATTGTTATTGTAATTGCCATTCCATTAATCACCATTAATTGTTCATTCCGCCGTGGGAATCGACTCATACTCATATGTATACACACACATAATATATATATATATATATATATATATATATATATATATATATATATATATATATATATATATATATATAAATATACACACACACACACACACACACACACACACCATTAAAGGGTGCAGTCCCATCCGACTACCGGCCAATAACTTGTCTGTCCACAACATGGAAGCTCATGTTAGGCATCATTGCAACCAAGATAAATGGGCACATGGCTCAATACATGAGCAACACACAGAAGGGCATTGGCAGAGCCAAACACCAACTCCTGGTTGACAGAACAGTCGCTCAAGACTGCAGGTCACCTGTGTGCACAGCCTAGATTGATTACAAGAAAGCCTATGACTCAATGCCACACACGTGGATCGCTGAATGCTTGGAGCTGTACAACATCAACAGGACACTAAGAAACTCAATGAAGCTGTGGAAAACCACCCTTGAAGCCAATGGGAAGCCACTTGCACAAGTGTCCATCAAATGTGGGATATACATGTAGGATCCAGCGGATCTGCTTCTGACTGGAAAAAGGTGAACTCGCTCCTTGCCCCTCCTTCAGGTCACATCCAGCGCCAATCTGTATGTGTGCGATGCGTGCCTCTTCGCCCTGCATATCCTCTGGTTGTTGAGGTAATGCCCTGTTGCCTGTCTTTCTGGTTTGCCTCTACAGGGTCTTTGGTGTAGAACCCGCTGCTGCTTAGTACAGATTTTATGGCCTTTGTTTGGATCAATTGCGGAAGCTTCACGGCTCCCTCTCATCTGCTCCAGCGGCTGATCATGTTCACGCAGGCGCTCCTGGGACTTGGTGGCCTTTTGGGACTCGTGTAACTCCTACTTTTCATAAGCTACCTGCAACAGTAACTGATACTCAAGTGGAAGTTTACTTTTGTGTTGTGTTCTCCCCCTGGGCTGTGTTCCATCCACCTTCTGTATATCCAGGTGTTTTTGTTTTGTTGTTGAGTAACCAGCCCTCTGTTTGCAGGTGAGCTCTAGGCCCCTAATAGTTTTAATCCCACGTGTGTCCGATTTATTCTGTCTTTTAAACATTAATTTTAATACATCTCTTTTACATTTGGAGCCATGTCTCCGCTTGGTTATAGTCCCCATTATATAGTATGTGCCTGAACCGCTCGTGCCGCCACATTTGCATTCTAAATCTTGATTAAACTTTTCAAAGTGCATATTTCTGTTTAAACACTTCCATAAGGGTTTTGGAGATAAAGCTAAGATTTGACACAAGCCTAACATTAACTAAGCCTGGTTTAGTCGTACCGGCTCTCCCGAGACCCAGAGATCACCCCCTGGCTTTGCTGAAGATCTGGCATCCGTGCAGCGCAAAAAACAGCGGCTAAACGTGTTAAATGAATGAAAGCGGCTCATCAATCATCCCACCTCCATCTCGTTGAAGCAATTTAATGTTTCTCCCTTTCATGTTTCTGTTGTTTTCTTGTTATGTTTGTTTCTTTCTGTTTTTCTTTACCTCTTTCTTCTTTTTTGTTTCCCCCTCCCCCCCCCACTCCTCATATGTAAATCATCCAAAGGCAACACATCCCCCGGTAAGTTGGTATTCATTTATGCACGGAACGGGCACGCGCGTGCGTCCAAGCGCGCACACGGGCATGCACATGCGAACCAGCTCACACTCATGGACATCCCGCAAACACCTCACATAAGCCCACATAGGACACACGCAACATGCAGCCCACTCAGTCAGGAAACGCTCACGCGCACAAACGCACAGCGCTCCTTCATCGATCAGCGGGCACACGGACTGGCACACGCTCTACTTAGCCGGATACTCTCTTGGTCAGAGCAGCTATGAATAGTCTTAACATCGTTAGCTGGAATGTGCGTGGACTTGGCTGTGGGCCAAAGAGATTGAAAGCGTTAAATCATCTGATTGATGTTAAGGCAGATATAGCTCTACTGCAGGAGACCCATTTATCAAAATCATTAGGTCATCTTCTGTGCAGCGCACCATTTCCAGCTATCTATTCTTCTAGTTACAACTCCAAACAAAGAGGAGTTGCTGTTTTGATTAATAAAAACCTTAATTTTACTCATAAGGATACAGTTACTGACCCAGAAGGCAGATTTGTAATCATTAATATATCCATTCAGAATAAGGACTTTTTCATATCCAGTATCTAAGGCCTGTATGTTGATGACTCTTCCTTCTTTCACAAATTCTTCACCTCACTCCCAGTTCATTCTGACTCCGCAATCATTATAGGAGGAGACTTCAACCTTGTTTTGGACCCTGAACTTGACAGACTCAGCACAGCAGCAAACCAGCGTACATGGAGGTCTGCAAGTACCCTAAAGCAGTACATGAATGATCTGGGTCTCTGCGACGCTTGGGGCTCATGTCATCTAAACACTAAGGGGTTCACCTTTTTCTCTCCAGTTCATCACTCACACTCCCGTTTAGACTATTTATTAATCAGTAACTCCCTTTTAAAAAATATTCAAAGTTCCAACATCCATCCAATTATCATCAGTGATCATGCACCAGTTTCTATAAAAAATTTTAAGGGAATATCCACTCCCTCTGGTACAACCTGGAGGTTTAATACGTCTCTTTTAAAGGACAAAAAATTTATTGAATTCTTTAAAAAAAGAGTGGGCAACCTTCTTAGAATTCAACAATACTCTTGATATCTCACCATGTCTTCTTTGGGAAACAGCAAAAGCAGTCATGAGAGGGAAAATCATCTCTTATTCAACGCATAAAAAACGCAAAGAGGAAGCAGATTTAGTAGAACTAGAAAATAAAATCAAAACTCTGGAGGCTGCTTATGCTGTTTCTGCACAGGAACACATTCTGGGAGAGCTGAAAAAAATCAAAGCTTCAGTTAAACGACATCATCAATAAACAAACACAATTCCAAATCCAAAGGCTATGACTTGAAAGATTTGAAAACTCAAACAAATCTGGCAAATTTCTCGCTAATCAGCTTAAAATTAATAAAGAAAAATCAACAATCACTTCCATCATTGACAAAACAGGAGATGTCACTCATGATCCGGTCAAAATCAATACCGTCTTTAAAGACTTTTATAAAAACTTATACACTTCACAGATCAACCCATCAGAGCAAAACATCAATTAATTTCTAGATAAAATAAACCTACCCAGATTAAGTGAAGATCAGATGTTAAACCTAGACTCACAGCTTTCGATGTCTGAGCTTTATGAAGCTCTATTACTTATGCCTAATGGTAAAGCACCAGGGCCTGACGGCTTTCCTGCTGAGTTTTATAAAGAATTCTGGGAACAACTGGCACCAACATTTTTTGAAATGGTAACATTTATCAAGGAAAGCCAATCAATGCCACCTAACATGAACTCCGCCAACATAATTCTCCTCCTGAAACCAGACAAAGACCCCACTAGTCCTTCAAGCTATCGCCCCATTTCTTTAATCAACGCAGATGTTAAAATTATCTGCAAAGCACTAGCACAGAGAATAGAAAAAATCACTCCTCACACCTCGATCAAATTGGATTCATCAAAGGCAGACACTCTGATGACAATGTCCGCAGACTCATTAATGTAATTGACTTTGCCACCATTAAAAACCAGGAAATGACCATACTCTTATTGGATGCTGCAAAGGCTTTTGACAGAGTAAATTGGAAGTTCCTGATTGCTGCCCTCCATAGGTTTGGTTTTGGAGAATCATTCATCAATTTGATTAAAACATTATATCACAACCCCAATGCATCTGTCAGAACTAATAAACAGACTTCCAACAGGTTTTTTCTCGGAAGAGGAACCAGACAGGGTTGCCCACTCTCCCCCTCTCTCTTTGCTATATTCATTGAGCCTCTAGCTGCAGCAATAAGACAGAACGAGAGCATCAAAGGAATTAAAACCAAACACAGCCATCATAAAATTAGTCTTTATGCAGATGACATATTACTGTTCTTAAATAACTCACATTCTGTAAATGAAACGGCAACAACTATTAATGAATTCTCCTCCATATCAGACTACTCCATTAATTGGAATAAATCTGTTTTATTACCATTGAACAGTTATGCGGAGCAAAGACTCACAATACCAGTTAAATCAGGCAATATCAAATATCTAGGTATTTATTTTTCCCCCAAATTATCAGAACTGGTGCAGCTAAACCACACTCCATTACTGAAAAGCATACAGGACGATCTAACACGCTGGACCAACCTGCCTCTGTCCCTTATAGGCAAGGTAGCCACGGTTAAAATGAAAATCCTACCCAAAGTCAATTATCTCTTCTCAATGATCCCCACACAAGCGCCACTAAAATGGTTCAAACATTAGACTCATCCATATCAAGCTTTCTATGGAACAATAAACCTGCAAGAATTACTCTAAAAACATTAAAATCTGCAAAAAGCTGTGGAGGCTTAGAATTACCTAACTTCCTCAAATACTTTCTTGCAAATAGATTACAATACATCTTAAAATGGTTAAAAAATAATCCTGAAACCAACTCATGGTTAGACTTGGAACAGGCGTTATGTGGGAAGATCAACCTGTCAGATCTACCGTTTATTAGCCAAACGGTTAAAAAACAGGATTGTTTCAAAAGTATTAATATAAACGCCACTTTAACAGCCTGGTGGGAATTTCTAAAAATATCTAACTCGTCAATCCAACCGTGCAGAATGACACCCATCTGGAACAACCCAGACATCCTCATAAACAAAAAGGTGATACACTTCCCAGCTTGGCAAGCAGGGGGCGTGACGTCACTAGAGCACTTAATTATTGACAGAAGATTCATAACTCCCCAGGAACTACAAGACAAGCATGGAATAAATAACTTCTTGGAATATCAGCAACTTAAGTCTATTATTACTAAAAAGTTTAAATACAGAGACAACGATTTAAAGCTACCAAATGTAGTTACCTCTCTGATTAATTTTTCAATGAATAAAACTCTCTGCAAAATATACAAACTTTTATGTAATTTAGATAATAATATTTCACTTCCAATAACAAAATGGGATGCAGATTTGAGCATCAGCACAGATGAAAACTTTTGGTCAGAACTTTGTCTAAACACCTTTAAACTGACAAAAAGTCCAAATCTGCAGCTAATCCATTACAAAACTCTTCACAGGATTTACTACAGGGATGTTCAAGATGGGTCTCAGTAACTCAGACATTTGTGAACACTGTGATAGTAATCTACCTGACTGTTACATGCATGCACTGTGGCTCTGCACACCTGTCCAGGCTCTCTGGCAGCAGGTATGTGCCGATCTATCAGCCTGGCTTAAGGTTCCAATCACGGCTTCACCGTCACTTTGCATGCTTGGTGACATGAGTGCCATCGAAGTAGAAGGAGAATTATTAAATATCATTTTCATAACTCTTTGTATTGCCAAAAAACCATCTTAATAAATTGGAAAAACAAGAAAAACATAAATATAAGTCAATCCAGAAATCTGCTTTTTGATCATATCAGCTCGGAAAAAATGTCAGCCCAAAGATCAAGTAACTTTGAAAGAATTCGGTCTCTCTTGTCTCCCATAGCTAACTCCATGACTTAGGGGGGGAGGCTGGTCGTCGCTGCTCCCTGCCTTTCTGCTGTGGTGCGGGGTGGGGGTCGGGGCCTCCGCTGCCCGGTGGAGGCTGGTGGGGATCCCGTTCTTTGGGGGGTCGGGTCCGGTGCCTGGGTGGGGCGGGCTGGGGCGGCTTGGCTGGGGGGGGTGGTCTCTTTGCCCGTGCTGGGGGGGTTGGCGGGGGGTCCTGCTCGGGGGGGGGTAGGTCCAGCGGCGCTCGATGGGCTGCCCATCTACACCTGGGGCTGGAATCAACCCTTCCCTGGCTCTGGGACGGGGCGGAGCAACCCTCTTGGGGCCCCCGGTCGCTCTGGGCGTCACCCGCTGCGGCGTCTGGGGGGGTGTGGGGGGGGCTGTCGGCCCTGTCCTGTGGGGGGGTTTCTGGGGGGGGGGGGGGCGCTATGGGTACGGGACCTTGGGGGTTTGACGGGTCGGGGTCTCCGCTGGTGGCAATCGGCGGGTGCCCCAGCCGTTGGCTGCCTTGGTCCTGTCGAGGCCTGACCAGAGCTCTCTCGGGGCCGCCGTCTGGGGGTGGGGTCCTGGGCTTGCTCCAGGGGGGGCGGCGCTTTCTGGCTCCTCTCTCTCTGTGTGGGGTGGGTCGTGCTGGGCCCGGGGCGTCGGTGCCTCGGGGGATGGGGCCCCGAGGCTGGGGGACCTGGGCCCTATGCTGGGGGGGGCTGTTTGACCACCGGGGGACAGTCTACCAACTGTCCCCAACTTACCCCCTCCCTCATAGAATCTCATATTAGGGTGAGGGTGTGGGGGGGTTTAGCCTGCGATGCACATTGGGGGGGGGGCTACTTGGCAGTGGTCCCCCTCCCATGGTTGCCGTATGGAATGGGCCCTGCCTCTCTCGGTTTTATTTGCACCTTAGACATGTAAGGCCCTTGGTAGGGGGGGGTGCTTGGACATCACTGCCAGTAAGCAGCAGATGTCCTCCTAGCACCCTACCCGCCAATTTTAACTGCACCCCCCTAGTACACACACCTTTTACTCCTCATAATATACATTCAAACACAAACACACACACATGCACACATACACCCTCACAAACACACGCACACACATTTTGCAAGGAAGGTGGGTCCTAGGTCCATCTGTCCCCTACCCCATCCCTGGTGGGGGTACTGGGCCCTTGGCAGCGGCGGCAGTGTCCCCTGGGTGCCGGTTTCCTGGGCCCGGCGGGGCTCTCTCCGCGCGGGGAGGGGGTTCACTTTACACCTGAGCCGGGGGTGTCCGTTTCCCTGTGGGGTGGGTTCGGGCTTTTGCCCCTGGGCGCTGGGCCCCACCCACATTCCAACTGTGGCCGAGTCTGGTCGGGCCATGTTTACAACACCCCTTGCTGGCCCCCCTTTTCTCCGGGGCGCCCCCCTCCTGGGCGGGGCCGGCTGTCCACTGCCTTGCTCCTTCCTGGACCAACCGTGGGCCGGGTGGGTGGCTGCCTGGAGCGCAGAGCGGGTCTCCCTTGGGGGGTCCTGGCTCGTACCTGGGATTGGGGCGGCGGGATGCCCAGAACTCCTGGGTGGTGATGAGGTGCTCGTCTGGGGCTGTGGGCACTCTTCCCCATGGGGCCCTGCGTTGGGCCCTCCCGACGCGGCGGGGGGGCTGCTCCCCTGGTTGGGCTAGGGCGGCGCTCTCTTCCCCTCATGCCTCCCTGCTCTCTGGCTCTGGGGGCCTCGTGGTGGTCCTGCTGGCCCTGGCCTGGGTGGCGGATGTGGTCGCCCGGGGGGCGGTTGTTCTCTGCCTGCTGCCGAGTGGCGTTGGGGGTTCTGGCTGCCACTGCGGCTGCGGCGGGGGTCTTGGTGTGGGGATGGCTGGGCGCTCTCCCTCCTTCTTTTCACATTCCATCATCCACTTAGAAGAACATAAACACTCACCTGAGCACAGGTGTTAGTTCACTTTTACGCTAATAGTATGCATGATTGAATGAATGAAATATTTCATACTAGTTGGTTTAAAGACATAAGTATGCATGTGTGAACAATATCTGTTTTGTGTACATGTTGACATGTGGATATTGCAGGTGTGTTTATAACATCTGAGTGTGTGTGTGGACAGGCCCCGCCGTTTGAGATTTGTACCTTGCCGTAATGATAAACATCAAGTAAAGTTGTTGCTTTATGCTGCTTCATGGTTTTAACCCCCCCCCCTCCTATTATCACCCTCCTATCCCCCTCCTCTCTAACATCCCTCTCTCTTCTTCCCTCCTTTCCTTTTCCGTCCGGTTCAACACCAAAGATTTTTAAATATGATGGAATTTAATAAAGTTTGGCCTCAACTACAAAAGGGGTTTATTCAGAAATACCTCTGGTTTGTCTGAAGATTAATAACCCCTGTTGTTAAAGCAAAATATGTCCAACACAAGAGGCCTTCAGCTCTCATCTGTTTGCCCAGCTGTTGGACAGGACAAGTTAAAAAAACAAAATAAAAAAATAAAGAAACCTAGAGTTTTCTTGTGGTCTCATAGTCTTTACAGATTCAAAGGAATAATCTTAGATAAAAGTAACTTCTTTTGTAGTATATATTGAAATAAACTTTAACGTCTGTAAGTAAAACAGAACCTCTGTCTATTTAAATCTTTTTGCCAAAAATCTCAAACCTGTCTGAGCCTGACAGCGGGTAGATATCTGTTCCATCCCAGAAATCAGTGCAAGCCTCCAGGATGAGGTCGGCAGAACCGTGGGACAGCATTTGGATGCAATCTAAGGTCAAACAGAAAAGCAGGGATATTTTTTTATGGCATTACAAAGAACAAAGCAAGACTAGAAAGTTAAGCTGGGACTCACTGGAGGAGGAGTCTCGGACAAACAGAGAGATGAGGTGGGAGATGGGAGGCTGTCGTCTGGTGAAGTAGTGAAGGCGGCGAGTGGCCAGCTCCTTGGTTTTCTCTCTAGATGGCAGTTTGTACAGAGCCAAGTGGTTCTCTTGTTTAAACAGCTCCCGTGCACCAGGAGTGAATCCTTAAAGATGTAAACAGCAGAGATTCCTATTAAGACATTTAACTGACTTTTAGACTATACAGCCCAGCACAAGCACTAACCCTAAAAATTAAACACAACATGAGCGGATGCACAATGGGAGGAAAACTTGCCATGTGCAATATTAGTAATCAATATTGCGATGACGATTTGACTTGCAATACATGAACAAAGGGCAAAACAAAAAATAACTAACAGTTCAATACCCAACTGCTCTCTGCATATGAACAAGCCTGGTCTGCTGGATTTTGGGTCCAACACCACCAGTTTCTGACATGATGATCTGACCACTCTGGACCCAGCAGGAGAATTTCTGCTTCAGTGACAGGTTTTTTGTCACTGCAGTCCACACCATACCACATCACTTCAGATGGGTTTTACTACAGCCATTTTTGAGTCATACCACACCACATCCATGCTTCTGTTCTAGAGGGGGATTGTCGGGACCATCCTTCAAGTCTCCTGTTTCTGAGAAGGGTGGCTGGGGCTGTTCTTCTTCATGTGTCTGCTCTTGAGGAGGGTTAACAGGCCCACGCCTTATGTTCCCCGGCCCTGAGAATGGTTGTCGTTCATCCCCCCTTGGTCATGTTCCCTGTCACAGAGAAGGGTCATCCGGACTGCTCCTTTCATGTTTCCTGTTGCTGGAGAGAGTCGTCAGGACTGCTCCTCTTGTGCCTGTTCCTTAGGAAGGGTTCCCCATCTAATCCTTCACTGCTAGTGGGCTGCAGGAACCTGAACTGCTTGTTATGTTGCTCTGCCAGGTTCCCCTCCTCCCAAATGTTGTTGTCAGATGGGGCATCAGAAATCTGTTTTTTGGGGGAGGGGTACTGTGAGCGGCAGTGGCTCAGGCAGTTGAGCAGGTCATCCAGTGATCGAAGGCGGTTTGATCTCTTCCACCCCCAGCCAACTGTCGTTGTGTCCTTGGGCAAGACACTTCACCCTCCTTGCCTCCAGTGTGGCTTCACTGGTGTGTGAATGTGCAGGAATGATCCCGGTGATGGTCAGAGGGGGGGCCGTAGGTGCGAACTGGCAGCCACGCCTCTGTCAGTCTGCCCCAGGGCAGCTGTGGCAACATCTGTAGTTACCATCACCAAGTATGAATGAGGAGTGAATGAATAATGGACACATCGTAAGCTCGTCTGGAAAAGCGCAGATAAATCCAATTCACGATTATTATTATGAGGATTGTGCACTTTAGTTTGTTTTTTTAGTGATGGCTTTGGTCATTTTATGAGTCCACTGTTGGTAATTTCATGTTCATGTAAGTTATCATCCACAGTTGTTAGAATTTCTGTTAGTTGTCCTCAAACTATATAGGTGTCTATTTTTCAGTTCTTCATTGTCTGGTCATCTGCTCTGCTTTGTCCCCATCTTTGTTTCTTCATGGAGTTTGTCATGTTTCAATTTATTTATTGAATGTTTATGTTTCTGTCAACAAACCTGGCCTCCTGGACATTGGGTTGTACCCCACCAGTTCCTGACATTATCAGTCTCTTTTATCCAAAAATGGCAGAAATTGAATTAAAAATTTTGAATTTCTCTCTTAAAATAACTTTTCCTAGCATGTACAGTGAGGCAAATAAGTATTTGAACACCCAGTGATTTTGCCAGCTCTCCCACTTTGTAATCATGAAGGGGTCTGACATTTTCCTCTTAGGTGTATGTCCTCTGTGAGAGACATTGTTTGAAAAAAAATCTGTATAAATTACATTGCATGATTTTTAAAAATAATTCATTTATATGCTATTGCTACAAATAAGTATTCGAACACCTGAGAAAATCAATGTTAGTATTTGGAACAGTAGCCTTCATTTGCGACTAAACAGGTCAAATGTTTCCTGTAGTTTTTCACCAGGTTTGGGCACACTGCAGGATGGATTACAGCCAACTCCTCCACACAGATCTATGTAGAGAGCTCAAACTCAGCAACAGATTTTCAATTAGGTTGAGATCTGGAGAACAGCCAGGCCACTCCAAAAGCTTGACATGCTTCTTACAAAGGCACTTTTTGATTATTCTGGCTATGTTGGAAGACCCAGTCATGGCCCATTTTCAATGCTCTAACTAAGGGAAGGAGGTTGTTCCCAAATATCTCACAATACATGGCCCTGGCAATCCTTTTCTTAATACAGTGCAGTCACCCTGTCCAATGTGCAGAAGAATTCCCACATAGCATGATGCTACCACCCCCATGCTTCAAAGTAGGGATGGTCTTCTTGCGATGGTTCTCATCATTCTTCTTCTTCCAAAAACGGCAAGTGGAATTAAGAGATTTGAAAAACAGAAAATTTGAAACTTTAAATCCATCTAAGGACTAAAACATTTGGACCAGGGTTTTCTGATGTTTGCTTTCCAAAGCCTAAGTGCAAATGTTTGATCAGTCCTAGTCATACAACATTTGCTGGCATGTAAAATGGGCAGTGTAGGAACAGCTTGGCTTACCTATAAGTCTGGAGAGCTCACAGAGCCCCCAGGGCACGTAGACAGGCAGCACACTTCCCTGACTCTCCTGCAGAGCCAGGTGGGACAGGTGGTCGGAGAAGCTGCACAGCTGCTGGGTCACACCTGCATTGCACAGATTCAGCATGATGTTAAGGCCCAGGGGTTTCAGGGACGGCAGGTGGCACTGCCAGGAAAGATCATCAAACTGGATGCTAGCTGGGTTCTGCTGGTCCTGAGAAAGGCTCAGCATCTCCAGGTGGTAGTCACACACAAAGTCCTCTGCCTCCACATCTGCCGAGCTAGCAGCTACGCCCTGAGGACAAAAACAGTGAGATGAAATGTAATGCTCAGAAGCTTCCATGTTTATGCAAGTTGGCAAAAAGAGGAAGGTAATTTTGCAACTTGTGATTTGATAAAAGTTGTATTTGAGCTGTTTAAAGTTTTTTTTATTTAGCTTTACCAAATATCTCTTCTAAACCTTCACCTGAAACTCAGCACTGTTAACTTCAGTGTTAGAGTTTGCTTCTGACCTGCTCTTCCTTCCCGGCCTCGGTGTCATGGCTGAAGCTCACGTTAGATCCAGAGTGCTGTTTAGTGCAAGCCTGACCTAGCTGGCAGGGCTGCCAAGGCTGCAGCATTTCCATGGAAAGAGCTGGGTTCCGTGGTGGGTTCCTGGGCTCAGGCGCATCTCTGTGCTGTCCGGCAGATTCTTTAGGCTCATAGAGCAGAGCCTCTGCTTCCTGGACCTGAACAGCAAGAACAAAATCAGTAGCACTCTCAAAAGAGGACCTGTCCAACCATGGTCAGAAGAAATAAAAGCACACCCCCTCTTTGTCTTCTGCCTCCATGCGGTAATAGGAGGAAACTGACAGGTCATCCTGAAGGTCCTCCTGACTGTTGTGAGGGGGTTCCACCCTCCCACTGAAGAAAAGCACTGTCTCTGGGCTGGGGTTTGGCCACGATAGGATGCCCTGCTTGTCCACACAGCATAAAACCTACACACAAACATACACTTTTACAAGAAACATCTCTATTCATGAAGGAGAAATTTGCAATAACTTTGATGAAGGTTAGAAAAACTGAACTCTGGTATTACAGAAATTTGTTAATAAATTACAATCCCCTTCATGAAATCCTACACATACTTGAGTGTCACTCCCTGCCTGTGGTTATTGAACAATGAATTATGGTAACAGTATTCTTTCCTCTTTTTTATTCTTTGCATTATTAAACAAACACATTTATCTCATTTGAGTCTACCTTGTTCTTCTTTAAGTAAAACCCAAATCTATATTTCTGCAGCTTCCTGCAGCTTAAAATCCAAGTTTACCTCCTCTGTGAGGACCTTACCTTTCCTCTCGTAAAATCAGAATTCCATATCCTCTTATGTCTCTAGGTTCAGTCTGGGTTGCTTTACATATATATTTATTTATTTTGTGTTAACACAGACTTGGATGCATTAACAGAAATTATGGGAGTAAAAATATATTAAAATTAAATTTCAACATTGTTCTTCCATTCTTTGGGGTCCCCCACCCCAAAGAACAGAAGAACAATCAGGGTTCACATCAGGAAATGTGTACGGTTCACAAATTGGGAAAAAAGGGCATAGAAAATTCTGACTTTAATCTCAGAATTCTGACTTTAATCTCAGAATTATGAGCTCCAGGCGCATGTGAGCCACTTCCTTCAGCACAACAGTGCAAATTCAGAGGAGCTGCGAAAGTCAAACCATTAAAAATGACGTCTCTAAATGACTTTTTGCATGCTCAAGGCTTACCAGGCTTACCAAGAGGTAATTTAACTAATGGATGAACAGAGGGTAAGTAAAAAAGAGATTGTTTTAAACTGGATCTTGTAAATGAAAGGGCAGCAGGCTTATGCTAGCATTTTGCAACAGCTATCAGACATTTACATAGATATGAGGTATTTCTTTAATGTGTAGGATGCTGTTCATTTATCGGGGTTAAATATATGTACCTGAAGCACAAACCACAGTTTTATTGAGTTAAGTTATAGGTTATTTTATTTATCTACGTTATGCTCGTTTTACCGTCAGAATCGAAGGACTCTGTGTCTAGAGACATTTAGCACCCCCATTGTGCCCGTTTATATGAACAACTACCTTAAAATCTCATTTTGATAGTCTTTACAAAATACTCTCTCTCTTTGTGTGTCTCTAACAGATTGTCTTGTTTTGCCACTATGTGATACCCACCGATCTTTATTTACACTCCATTACAATAACATTCAGTTTTCAGCCTTCTCATCACGCAACACCTCTTTTTTTATCGTCTTAATGGTTAACAAACGCTTTGAATACGACGGTGCTCCGTTACTGAATCATCCCCTTTCTAGAGCTGTGACAGTGTCGAATTTTTGATCACCGCGGTGATGAACCACCAGCGGGCACAGTGTCGCGGTTAACCGCAGCCCCCCCCCTCCTAAAAAAAACAAAGAAAGAAAAAAAAACACAAAATCTCCCGGCGGCTGAATCGGAAATAAATACAATTACAACGTACTATTCTTTATTAACAAATAACAGTAACAACTAACTACTACCTATCTAACTAATGAACTAACTATGTAGGTGTTGTAGATCAGTGTTTTTCAAACTTTTTTGAGCCACGGCACACTTCTGTCCTTGAAAAAGTCCTGCGGCACACCACCCACTGATAAAGTGAAAAAAAAAAAACTTTATGGCAATATAAGTGTTATATTATTAATATTGTAACGACCCAGCTGTTGCGTCACTTGTAGCGGGGAAAACGAAAGCCTAGACGTGAATCAACTGAGCTGTCAATCAACTGGCTGCGCTGGAGAGCTGTCTGTGGGCGTGTCCCATACACCGGATGACTCCGCACACTCTCAGAGAGAAAGACGTAGAAAAAGTAACTGAATGCGTAATCTGTTTTCCGCATCAAGCCCGTTTATTATGAACCACACAACGTTGAACATCGCACATCACACATGGGTCATTTTATATTCGTTCATGTGTATACTCAGTGTGAGACCTGGGGCGGTTTGGCAGAGCACAGAGCTGATATCCTGGCAGGAATTGAGGAAAGACACACACGAAGCTCTTCCTCCACAGCTCTCATTCTTTCTCTGTTTTTACAGCAGTCAGGCTTGAAAAGCTCACCTCACACAGATATGTTGTGGAAAATGGGAGCAATGTTATAACAGCTTTGTTGGCCAGCATGGGGTACTCCTTGGCAGCTGCCAACCAAAAACTGTCCAAACGTAGATCAGCAAAATTTAGCTTGAGACCACGATCTTGTCTCAGTTCAGTAAGTTCCTCCTGCTCCTGTAAAGTCAGGTCCTTTCCAACAGCTGATGCTGAGCTGAATGGGTCCCTAACCTAGTCAAGGCAGTCCGTGGAGGTTGAAGGAAAATAAAATGACATCTTCTCCGTAAGAGTTTTCAAATGTTTAACTACTATCTCACACAGTGCTGCAGTATTAACATCTTGCCATTTATTGGTGAGTGGGAACATTTCAAGATTGCCACTTTCCACATGTTACTGTCAGATTTGCACCTTTAACGGAATCCGTTTATTTTATCTGTACTTGTAAGCAGATTTTCATTTCGGCCTTGCATTCGTGTATTCAGTTCATTCAGATGATGAAAAATATCTGCCAGGTATGCCAGCTTTGCGCACCACTCATCACTTGCGAGCAGCTTTGTGTAATCGGACCCCTCATTTGTCAGAAACACTTTAAGTTCCTCTCGCAGCTCATACACACAGGCCAGCACCTTGCCGCGCGACAACCATCGGACCTCCGTATGAAACGGCAAGGCTTTATGCTCCGCTCCCATTTCCTCACACAAAGCCGCAAATATGTGACTTTTCACAGGTTGTGACTTTACAAAGTTTACCATGCGCACAACATCGTCCAACACAGGAACAAGGTCTGTTGGTAAAGTCTTGGCTACGAGGGCTTCGCGATGTAAAAAACAGTGCGTGATGACCACATCTGGGGTTTTTTTCCTTCACTCTGCTTACAAAAGCTTTGGTGCGCCCGACCATGGCTGCAGCTCCATCAGTGCAAACACTCGTGCAATTTTCCGACTTAAGTCCTCCTTTTTCCAGATATTCTGATGTCACCCGAAATATTTCATTTCCAGTTGTTTTAGAAGGTTTTCCCTGATTATGTCTCCGTCCACAAAACACACATTAACCAAAAGTTGAGCATGTCCACTTATATCAGTAGACTCATCAATTTGCAATGCAAACTTATTACTGATACGGATCTTGTCCAAAACCACACTTTCGATGTCTGTACACATCTCATTAATTCGTCTGGAAATTGTGTTTTCGGAAATTCGGAAACCCCTGATGAAAAGAAACAACAAGGACCCGATTACGTCGCCCGGATTGGCGTCATCGGGGCCCCGCTATGGAGCCAGGCCCAGGGTCGGGGCTCGCAGGCGAGCGCCTGGTGGCCGGGGCTCTTCCCACGGACCCCGGTCGGGCTCAGCCCGAAGGAGCGACGTGGGACCACTCTCCTATGGGCCCACCACCCGTAGGAGATCTCAAAAGGGGCCGGTGCATTGTGGTTTGGGTGGCAGTCGGGGGCAGGTGCCTCAGCGGCCCAAACCCCGATCATGGAATCTGGCTTTTGGGACATGGAATGTCACCTCTCTGGGAGGGAAGGAGCCTGAGCTGGTGCGAGAGGTTGAGAGATACCGTCTAGATATAGTCAGGCTCACCTCCACACATAGCCTGGGCTCTGAAACTCAGTCCTTAGAGAGGGGTTGGACTCTCTACCACTCTGGAGTTGCCCAAGGTGAGAGGCGGCGGGCTGGCGTGGGCTTAGTCGTGAGCCCCCAGCTCAGCCGCCAAGTGTTGGAGTTCACCCCGGTGGACGAGAGGGTCATGTCCCTCCGCCTCCGGGTGGGGGACAGGTCTCTAACTGTGGTTTCGGCTTACGGGCCGAACAGCAGTTCGGAGTACCAGGCCTTCTTGGTGTCTCTTGAAGGGGTACTGGAAAGTGCCCCAACGGGGGACTCCATTGTCTTCCTGGGGGACTTCAATGCCCACGTGGGCAATGACAGTGGCACCTGGAGGGGTGTGATTGGTAGGAACGCCCCCCCTGATCTGGACCCGAGTGGTGTTTTGTTATTGGACTTCTGTGCTCGTCATAGTTTGTCCATAACGAACACCATGTTCAAGCACAAGGGTGTCCATCAATACACCTGGCATCAGGACACCCTAGGCAGGAGGTCAATGATCGACTTTGTAGTTGTTTCAGGTGACCTTCGGCCCTGTGTCTTGGACACTCGGGTGAAGAGAGGGGCGGAGCTGTCCACCGATCACTACCTGGTGGTGAGTTGGATTCGCTGGCGGGGAAGGAGGCTGGAAAGACTTGGAAGACCCAAACGTACTGTGAGGGTCTGCTGGGAACGTCTGGCTGAGCCCTCCGTTAGGGAAGTCTTTAACTCCCACATCCGGGAGAACTTCAAACAGGTACCGAGGGAGGTTGGGGACATTGAGTCTGAGTGGACCATGTTTTCCACCTCCATTGTCTCTGCTGCTGCTCGGAGCTGTGGTCGCAAGGTCTCTGGTGCCTGTCGCGGCGGTAACCCCCGAACCCGGCGGTGGACACCGGAAGTAAGGGATGCCGTCAAGCTGAAGAAGGAGTCCTACCAGGCCTGGCTGACCTGCGGGACTCCGGAGGCAGCTGACAGGTACCGGCAGTCCAAGCGAGCTGCGGCCCGGACTGTTGCGGAGGCGAAAACTCGGTCCTGGGAGGAGTTCGGTGAGGCCATGGAGGAGGACTATCGGTTGGCCTCGAAGAAATTCTGGCAAACCATCCGACGACTCAGGAGGGGAAAGCAGTTCTCCACAGGCACCGTTTTCAGTGCAGGTGGGGAGCTGTTGACTTCGACTGGGGACATTGTCGGGCGGTGGAAGGAGTACTTCGAGGATCTCCTCAATCCCACCGACACGCCTTCTTTTGAAGAAGCGGAGAATGAGGACTTTGGGGTGGGGCTGTCTATTACCCGGGCTGAAGTCACTGAGGTAGTCAACGAGCTCCTCGGTGGCAAGGCCCCGGGGGTGGATGAAGTCCGCCCTGAGCACCTCAAGTCTCTGGATGCTGTGGGAGTGTCTTGGCTGACACGTCTCTGCAGCATCGCGTGGCGGTCGGGAACCGTACCACTGGACTGGCAGACAGGGGTGGTGGTTCCCCTCTTTAAGAAGGGGGACCGGAGGGTGTGTTCCAACCATAGGGGAATTACACTCCTCAGCCTCCCTGGGAAAGTCTATGCCAGGGTACTGGAGAGGAGAGTCCGTCCGATAGTCGAACCTCGGATTCAGGAACAACAGTGCGGTTTCCGTCCTGGTCGTGGAACAGTGGACCAGCTCTACACCCTATCTAGGGTGCTGGAGGGTTTGTGGGAGTTCGCTCATCCAGTCCATATGTGTTTTGTGGATTTGGAGAAGGCGTTCGACCGCGTCCCCTGTGGCATCCTGTGGGGGGTGCTCTGGGAGTATGGGGTCCGGGGAGCCTTACTGAGGGCTGTCCGGTCTCTGTATGACCGGAGTAGGAGTTTGGTCCGCATAGCCGGCAGTAAGTCAGACCTGTTCCCGGTCCACTTTGGACTCCGGCAGGGCTGCCCTTTATCACCGGTTCTGTTCATAGTCTTTATGGACAGAATTTCTAGGCGCAGCCAGGGGCCGGAAGGGATCTGGTTTGGGGACCACAGGATTTCCTCTCTGCTTTTTGCAGATGATGTTGTCCTGTTGGCTTCATCGAACCGGGACCTCCAGCGTGCATTGGGGCGGTTTGCGGCCGAGTGTGAAGCGGCTGGGATGAGGGTCAGCACCGCTAAATCTGAGGCCATGGTCCTTGACCGGAGAAAGGTAGTCTGCCATCTCTCGGTGGGTGGAGTGTCCTTGCCCCAGGTGGAGGAGTTCAAATACCTTGGGGTCTTGTTCACGAGTGAGGGAAGATCGGAGCGTGAGATGGACAGGCGGATCGGAGCGGCGTCCGTAGTTATGCGGTCGCTCTATCGGTCCGTCGTGGTGAAGAGAGAGCTGAGCTGAAAAGCAAAGCTCTCAATTTACCAGTCGATCTACGTTCCAGCACTCACCTATGGTCATGAGCTATGGGTCATGACCGAAAGAACGAGGTCCCGAATACAAGCGGCTGAAATGAGCTTCCTCCGCAGGGTGGCTGGGCGCTCCCTTAGAGATAGGGTGAGAAGCTCGGTCACCCGCGGAGAGCTCGGAGTAGAACCGCTTCTCCTCCGCAAAAAGGAGGAGCCAGGAGGAGCCAGTTGAGGTGGCTCGGGCATCTAGTCCGGATGCCTCCTGGACGCCTCCCTGGAGAGGTGTTCCGGGCATGTCCCACTGGGCGGAGGCCCCGGGGAAGACCCAGGACACGCTGGAGAGACTACGTCTCTCAGCTGGCCTGGGAACGCCTTGGGGTCCCCCCAGAGGAGCTGGAGGAAGTGGCTGGGGTGAGGGAAGTCTGGGCATCTCTGCTCAGTCTGCTGCCCCCGCGACCCGGTCCCGGATAAGCGGAGGAAGATGGATGGATGGATGGAAAGAGGGACTTGGGCTATTTCTTTAGTCGCTTCAGGTCCGAGCATCTCATTTACAATGGTTTTGCAGGCAGGAAGTATTAATTGCTCTGCCACAGTGTGGGACTTTTTGGATTTAGCCACAAGTTCAGCAACATGGTAGCTAGTTTTAAGGGCTCTCTCTTTTACCTTTGCAGTTTTTCTCATGAAAGTTGCCTCTTTATCTGTGTGTTCATGCAGGCGAACAGAATATTCCACATTTTTGTTTCCTCGCAAGACAGAAACTTCTTTTGTAGAATGAGGATGTGTGTGTGTGTAAGTAGAGTGTGTGTGTAAGTAGAATGCGTGCCGCGTGCTTCTCTAAGAGACGGTGACAGCCGCGTGCGCGTTCTTGTTTGGTGTTACAGAGTGACTGAAAACAGTAAAACCCCCCCCAAACACTAAATCCTCCGTGTCGCGCACTTAAGAACGCACGCAGTTTGTAATGGAAATGAATGCAATGGAAATTAATAATTAGAATGCAGTTAATTTGTCGTATTTCCTCGTGAGACAGAAACCTCTGTTGTAGAATGAAAATGTGCGCTTCTGAAAGCGCGGACCATATGCTGAACTAAAAAAAAAGAAAAAAAAAAAAGTCCGGTGATGACCTCATCGCCGCGGTGATGCGGTTATCGTCACAGCCCTAGCGGCCACATAATGGGCTTCGCAGGTTTGGATACACCAAAGATCTAATGTGCAGTGGGGGAAAAAAATATATCACACAAGACGTCTGCATTGTAGTTCAGGCCTTTGCAAATAGAGAGATTCAGACGCATCAGAAACCACCAAGTTGAAAGCTTTGTTGTAATCTCATCTCTCTTTGCTCCCAAAGCAGACAGCTTTTTTAGTATTGCAACAAAGCAACATGTAAAGTACACTGACCAAAAATATAAACGCAACACTTTTGTTATTGCTCCCATTTTTTATGGTATGAACTCAAAGATGTGAAACATTTTCCACATACACTAAATAACCAGTTCTCTGAAATATTGTTCACAAATCTGTCTAAATCTGTGATAGTGAGCACTTCTCCTTTGCCAAGACAATCCATCCCACCTCACAGGTGTGCCATATCAAGATGCTGATTAGACAGCATGATTATTCCACAGGTGTGCCTTAGACTGGTCACACAATGTTGTTCAATATTGTATTGTAATTTAGCGGCCAGCAGAAGGCAGATTTGCAAATTTAATTGAGTTATGGCATTGTGTGTTGAACAAGAAGAAGTCAGGACAGACATGATGTAAGGCTGTGCGGAGAGGTTCTGATATGCTATTGCACCCACTTTTATGTTTGAGACCTTCATTGTTGTATGAAGATACAATAGTTTGTATGTGTGTTTTGATGTTTCCCAGATTATGTAGTATTGGTGTTTAAGGATTTATTGTGTTATAGGAAGATAGTTTAAAGAGGATCCCATATTTTGATGTAATTATGGTTTGAAAAACAGTGTAAGTGGATGTTGTACATCTGTAATTTTTAAAGCAGAAATAATGAATAAATAAATGAGGTACTTTCATAGAATATTATAGTTACTGGTGATCTTTTTTGCCATTTGGGGCTTTGATGTTACTATATTTTAGCAATTGTACATTTTGCAGCTTTAAGGATTAAGGATAAATTATGAGATTGTGTTACTGTGTTACTTTAGTAATTATGCAAATTCTTTTGTAGGAACAGCAAGTCCTTTTTGGTAAGTAAAAACAGGTTTGAATGTTAAATCATGATGCTTCAAGACCAGACCTAGACCTTAGATGCTTCTAAGTTTCTTGATTAAGAAGTGAGTAATTAGTTGCCTGCATGTACCAGAATGCATCTAAGACCATGTCTTTTTCAAAGATTTTGCTCAGCACCAGTTGTATTGTTCAAAGAAAAGTTTAGGGATTTTTCCTTGCCTGGCTTTCATCACTGATTAACTGACTTGCATCCACGGTGTTGGCAACGGTGGAACCTGAACATGACACTAATACATTTTCTAAATCTCTTTCCAAGCAGCACATGGCTTTAGTAGTGCAAGAAAGGCTAAGAGCAGACCTCTCCTGAGACCTCATATATCTTTACGCAGAAAACCTCTGCTTCATTGGGTGAGTGACTGACCGTTCACACAGCTCCTTTCATCGTGTGAAGGTATGACTGCACATTTGGGGAAAAATAACAAAACAGAACAGGGCAGAGGGAGAAGTTGGACAACTGAAAAACAACTACACACACTGCAGGAAAATTCCCCTCGGGATAATAAAGGTGTTTAAAAAAAAAGCAAATAACATAAGTTTAATACCCTCAGGACCTGCAGCAATTATGTGAAAGGTTCAGGCATTCAGAAGCCGGGACAGGAGAATTGGTGGAAAATCCTGGGAGACGTGAGCCACCGAGGAGACCCCCCCAGCAGCAGTTGGAAATGGCATCTGTGGCGCTCTGGACAAATGGGCCTGACTGCCCACAACAAGGTACCCAACAGCATCATGCACAGACCAGGGGCGTGGCGGAAATGAACAGCACCCACGACCACTCCAAGCCCCTCCTCCACCGTGGCAAGGACCACAATTGGTGATGCAGGAGCCATGGTCCCTTTCAAGCTCAGAGGTAACCCAGGATGGGTCTAGTGGACACTCCATCTGCTCTGACAAATGAACATATGACTCCTCAAAACCTGCAAAAGACCATCCGACTGACTTTTGACCAGATGGTGGAGCATTCATATGTGCATTCACCTCACACGCCTGTGAATCTGTTGGGATGGAACATTTTTGTCAAAACAGGAGCCAGCATTCTTTCAGACTGGATGCGATGCCACACACCACAGCCAACCCCCACTGCAGACACCTGCTGGATCCAGAGGCCCCTGAAACGCCAGGTGTTCCATGAATTTCAGATATCAAAGCCATGAGTCCTGTCCTTGAAGCTATTTTTCCGCCTCTGATGACCTGAACTGCACACTCTATTATGACAGAGAAGATGATTAACAGTAGCAGGAAGTATTTCAGCAGGTAGAAGGCCACACGTGGCGTTTAAACTCCACTGACAAATAGATTTGTCATGAGGGTGTAATTGTTTATTTTGCATTCACACACTCACAATTGCAATGGTACCAGATGTTAGACACAGCTGTATCTCACATAGAATTAGCACAAAAGGGGCGATAAACACAAACTGTCTAAACTGTGTATTTTCAGGTGTTCACTTCTCTCCCTCAATAAAAATCTGCAGGATAACTTTGCCTCCAACCACTAACTCCTCAGTCCTAGAGCATTTCTGCATCGTCAGACATCGCAGCAGAGAGACGACAGATCATGAAGATGCAGAGGTGATGTTAAAAACGCTCTCTGATGCTTCATGGTCCACAGGTTCATTTAATACTGGTTCATGCTTCACCGTTCCCCTGGTGGAGATTCAGGTAACTACAGGAGCACAGGTTTTTAGATCTCAGTGCAGCTGGTGAAGGATGCAGATGAAAGGATAAAGGAAACTTTGTTTGGTTTGTGGAACTCTGGTGTAATTGAGCATTCATATTCTTTGTGATGTACTACTTTGAGACCGGTTTTGAAAGCAGATAGTAAAACTTATTACCTGGCACATGATTTAAGAGCTGTCAGTGAAGTCATCATTACTCCAGCCCTCCCTGTGCCTGATCCACACTGCATGCTGTCAACTTTAGCCCAACAATGTGTGCTGTTCACTGCTATTGATTTAGCAAATGCTTTCTTTTGCATTCCATTACATGAAAATAGCATACATCTATTCGCATTTCAGTATAAAGGTTTCCGTTTGCAGTATACACGCTTTCCAGAAGGATTTAAAAATTCTCCTGGCATTTTCAATCACTGTTTGAAGTCTCTCCGGCAGGATATTATGCTATAAGAGGGTTGTGTTTTGTTGATGTAGGTTGATGACCTCCTGTTCGCAGCACCGACTGTTGAAACCTGCCTGCAGGCAATGAAAGATCTTCTGTTGCAGTTGTGTGATTTGGGTTTTGAAGTGTCTAATAGGAAAATGCAATGTTGCAGAAGGGAAGTCGCATTTTAGACAGAACTGTTTCCAGCACAGGATCTTCAATGTCTATGGAGCATAGAATGTCTAAATTGCAGCATAAATATCCTGAGATAGTTTGAACATGTTGGTTTTCTTGAGTCTTTGTGGTTATAGTAGACATTTTCTTCTTTGTTCTGTGTTTTTCACTGCCCCCTTGAAGTCTATGATTAACGACAAGGGTGTGACTGACCACACGGCTGCAAGGCAACGACAATAAGTGGTTTCATTTCTTCACGTTGAGATTTTTGCCTTTCACAGGAACGTGGACAGGACGCCTGTTGATCTAAACGGTGCACAGAACTGTTTGTTTTCCTCTTTTTATGTTCAATTTATATCTTTTATATTCAATTTATATTTTACTTTCCATTTATCTGATTTTTGTGTCTTATCTCTGTTCAATTCTGCAATGCTTGCAGTCCAAGAGAGGGAGATGGACATTAAGGAGTCTTAAGGAAATTGTTTTATTATCATAGTCAAATTGTTTTAATATTATCATCGTTTAAATGTATTTGTTTTGAAAGGATGTTTAAATGGTAACTCAAATTTACCTTTTTAACTTTTTAACAGCTTTGTGTGTGTCTTCATCTGGTTCTCTCATCCCCAGTAAGGATGAGGAAGTTTTACGACACTGTCCTGAGGTGATAAGGAATACTGACCCTAATGAATTTTTCTCTTTGTCTAGAAGTTCTATCCTCTCATTAAATAAAACAGCACGAGGAGAAGCAGATCTTTGAGGAGGGACACTGGTGGAGTTTTTCCATCACATTTGCTGTTCTCACTTGCGCATGCGTAACTTGATTCTTGTCTCATTGTGTTTTGTGTCTTGATATTGTTTTTTGTTATTGTTTCTTATTATTTTTTAAGTTCCTGACCCTAACCAATATTAAGATCCATGGCAGCATCGTCTTGAGCAGAAGGTACGTATGTGTGGACACCCCAAGCTCTTTTACAGCCGTTCTGTATCATTACCAGGTTTATTGAGAAGTCCATAGGAGGCCAGGTCCAAGCTGGCCAGAGCTTGTGGTAGGCTTGTGCAGGAGGAGGATGCGAGTGCTTGAGGCCCGGAATGACCTTTTGGATTTTGTTGCATTGTGCTTATTGCTATTCTTATTTAGGTAGGACACATGAATCGCAGCCCCTCCAACAGGTTCCCCATGGAGGAGATGGAAGTAATTTCCTGAATTAAGTTTGCTGTTATGTTTAACAATTCTATTTTTCTTTTAGTCATCTGTGTGATTTTGTTCTCCTTAACATGTCTCGATTTCTCCCTTAATTCTAGGTGTTTCTTTTTCTTTACAGGAAGCGTTATCTTTGTTATCTTCTTTACTTTTATACTTTTTTGCTTTTTGCATTTGAATTTGTTTGTTTACCATATTTACTACTGTGTTTCTTGTTTCTTGTAAACTTTTATTACTGAAATTGTGACAATTGTGACAAAGGTTCTCAGAGACGGGAGCGCGCAGGTTTAGGCACGGCAATTAATAGGTTTCCGGCTGGTATAAGCTCCGTGAAATAATAGCTAATAGTAAACTGAGTGCTGGCGCAGATTTTTCTCTCCAAGCACCGCTACTACTGCGCCCCTCTGGCATCGCATCGCGCACGAGAAGGACTGGTCTAATGCAAAAAAAAAAATGGTATAAATAAAGATTTGTCTGCGAGCCATACGTGACCATCAAAAGAGCCATATGTGGCTCGCGAGCCATAGGTTCCCGACCCCTGGCATATGCTATCTTCGTGTAACAATGTCGACACACAGCATTTGACTTATCCAATTGTCTTCTCCCTTCATTGATGCTGACAACAATGCCAAAGTGTTCCCTCACAGGAGAGCGTAAGGAGATGGGGGGTGGGTCCTCCAGCTCTGGCCTTGAGTCTGCATCAACCATGCTGATACTGTTGACATGCTCACTGTCACCTCCGTCACCTAATAGCTGTTGAAGCTGAACTGCAATGACATTTCTGACCATGGTCAGAAATAGCAGGGGAGATCCTCTCCAGGGCCAAAGGCGGATCTTCCTTTTGGTTTCACTTCCCCGTTCGGGGAGACCCTCCAGAGCGGGTTAATAATAGAACCAGTCTCCGTTCTTTTTGAGGAAATTTTTTTTTTACTGTCCCCGCGAACTGAGCAACACACATTGAGCTCACACACACTCTTGCGCTGCGGGCCATGCCCCCCCCTCCTTCCGGCGCGCGCAAGCGCAGATACCAACTTATTGGCAGACACGCTTCAGCACACACTCATTCCACAACATAGCGCCTTGGCGAAAACTCACGGTTAACATTAGTTCCGCTTTGGCGCAAAGTCAATACATTTAACCCTTGTGCTATCTTAGATGACCCCACCCTTACTTTGACGTGTTCTCCCTACCATGACAAAGGTGGATAATGGTTGAAAAATTTCATGTAATCCATTGAACCAGTGAAATCACAAATCATTGAAAAAAAATGGTTCAGCGCGCTGTCTAGTGGGTCTAGATGACCCAACTCGCAACGGTAAAGTGCTTAGGATAGCACAAGGGTTAAAGGGGTGGGGGACAACAACAAAAAAGACAGAAAAACAAAACAGCACAAAAGTGAACCAAACCAAAATTGCCGTACCAAAATGGTTCGGTACAACTATGTGTACCGTTACACCTCTAAAACCTAGTCTACTAGCCTTAACAGAAGGTTGGCTCCAACAGGATTACTATGTTAGGCTGAATGAAGCAACCCCCCCAGTTATAATAACTATCAGAAATCCAGGATTTCAGGGTAAGGAGGTGGTTTGACTTTAAACAAGTAACCCCTAAGTAGGAAAGAGAATGGCATCGCTCAGGTTCAGAGCAGTCTATGAATACCTGGAAATATAGCCACTTACATTATAAAAAAGCCCTGCGTAGAGCTAGAACTCAGTACTATTCAACCTTAATATCAGAGAATGGAAATAATCCAAGATTTCTTTTTAGTACAATTGCAGCCAGAGCTCAGTAGAACCACATATTCCGGTTACTCTTAGCTCTGATGATTTTTTTTTTTTTTTAACATTTTTTTATAGTAAAATCCTAAATATTAGACATAAGTTGAATCAACTTATTCCTACTATCAGCCCAGAGCAGGCTGAAGTGGTAAAAGTGAAGGCATCCATAGAAACCACTGTAACATTAGACTGCTTCACTCCTGTGGATCAAGCGGAAATAACATCAGCTATGACGTCCTCCAAAACCTTAATTTGTGTCTAAGAGCCAATTCCCACTAAGCTTTTTAAAGAAACATTCCCCCTAATTTTTGAATCCATATTAACTATAATAAATACCTCTCTAGAAACATGTTATAATAATAATAATAATGGATTAGATTGATCTCATACTTGGTGATGGTAACTACTGATGTAGCCTCAGCTTCCCTGGGGCAGACTGACAAAGGCGTGGCTGCCAGTTTGCACCTACTGGGGCATTCATAACCCAGATGAGCTGCACTGGAGGCAGGAAGGGTGAAGTGTCTCGCCAACCCAGGTCATTGGATGACCTACTCTACCACCTGAGCCACTGCCACCACAGGTTATGTGCCGAAAAGGGGCTACTATCTATTCTGGTTCGGTTAGACCTCAGTGTAGCCTTTGACACTATCAACCACAGTATTTTACTCTAAAGTTTAGAACATGACATAGAGATCAGAGGATCTGCCCTTCAGTGGTTTGAATCTTATCTATTTAGGACCCATCCTGTCTATGATTTACATGTTACCCATAGGAAACATAATCAGGAAACACAGCATTAATTTTCACAGTTATGCAGATGATACGCAGTTGTATTTATCCATTAAACCTGACCAGAATGACCATATAGAGAAACTGAATGCCTGCATCAGATACATCAAGATCTGGATGACAATTAATTACCTCCTCCTGAACTCAGAAAAAACTGAGGTCATTATACTAGGTCCTAAAACTTCAGAGATGCTCTGTCTGATCAGATAATCTCCCTGGATGTAGTGCAAAAACTGCCGCCGATCGCAAACAGACTTGCGTCTCTGAGCTTCATTGTTTTGTTCACTCGTTCCACAGGCTAACACCGGATTCTGTGGAAAGCTACACCACTAAAGATGACCTTTAGCTGTTATTTTTGTTGGAACTCAGTGACTTTATGAGCTAAATTGGAACGAGGAAGTGAAGACTAACCACTTTTGACTGGTCAGATTGATGACATATGATTAAGCCTCCAAGAATGATTGGCAGAGACACTTGAAGGGGCGGGATTTTTCCAAAAACAGAGCTGAAGCTGCGGCTAAATAGAGGTACCGTCATTCTTATCAAAATGCCTTTAATAGAATCAAATAAACACAAAAAAAGTATTTTATGATCTTTCATATTCCTAAATACTCAGTGTTTTATCAGGGCCTGTTTGGATGAGGAGCAATCCCGTAAAAAAAAATGAATGGGCCGAATGTTGTGTCTGCATTAAGACAATGATCACTCCGTGCTGCTGCTCCAAAACTCTTTATTTTCCCCAACCCCCCAACATCTTTATCACAACTTTTGCAGTCAACAGTCGCTTCAGCTCTTAAAGGTGCAGTTAACCAATACTTATTAACGTTGCTTTAACTGCAACCAACATGCCATTATTCTGAATGCTTTCACACATAACATTTCTTCCCCCCCTTCACAGAAACGGAACATCCCACTCTCCCACCCCAATGTCACAGTCACCCTGTAACATAGTCTCTGTGCCAAATAGGTGGGCCTCTTATCCTCTGTGGCTGTGCTGGCTGAACTTCCGCTTCAGGCCTGGGTGGCCCACCTCCCTGAACCCGGTTGGTCCAGGGTCTGGTCGGCCAAACCAAGGTTGCTGCGGAAGACGGAGATGACATAGGTGTTTTCGGGGCTGGAACTTATGCTGCAATTTATGCTGGCGGTGGGCCCGTTTAATCCTGACCCAATCCCCCACAGCTAGTGAAGGTGTCTGCACTCGATGTGTGGCGTCAAATTGTCTCTTCATCTGAGCCTGTGAACTTGTGACCCGGGCCCTGACTTTCTGCAAACCTTGGGTTCCATGTGGGGGGACAGTCTGTGCCCTCAAACAGTCCAGGGGTTGTTTCAGCTCGCGTCCTATCATGAGCAGAGCCGGAGACACCCCAGTGGTGGAGTGCTTTGATGCTCGAATGCTCAAGAGTTTGGTTGAGGGCTTCGCTGAAAACTTTCCCTTCTTCCATGCAGGCACGAATCCCATTTTTGAGGGTTTTATTAAGCCGTTCCACCCCTCCATTACTCTCCGGATGGTACGCTGCTGTTCTGATGTGCTTGATGGAGCGTAGTGCCAGAAACTCAGTGAACTCAGCTGAGATGAACTGGGTCCCATTATCTGTTGTACCCACACCGGGAATCCCCCACCGTCCAAACAGTTCCTCCAGGCAGCCGATGATGGTGTGTGTGGTAACAGAACTCAGCTGAAAAACCTCTGGCCATTTGGAATGCAGGTCATGCACAACTAGGAGGTAACATACAGGAGCAGGTGCCCCATGAAGTTCTCCACAGAGATCCATTTGGACGTGTTCCCAAGGCGATGATGGCCACGGGGCTGGGTTGAGTGGTGCTGTAGCTGGCTGACCAGTCTTCCCACTCAGAAGGCAGCAAGCACAATTACGTACCAGCTCCTCTCCAGCCGAATCTATGTGAGGCCACCACACTGCATCACGGCACCGTTGCTTCACTTTGACCACCCCTAGGTGCCCTTCGTGCGCCATGTGAAGTACTCTGGATCTTAGGGTCCCAGGGACAATTGCTCGGTGGCCACGAGCCAGGCACACTGACCCCCAGCAGGAAAGCTCATTCCGAAAATGGTAGTAGGGAAGCAGGTTGTCGTCCACCTTGGCTGGCCACCCATCCTGGATGTAAATGCGTAGAGTCGCAAAAGTGACGTCGTCAGCAGAGGCCTTTTGCAGCTCAGCCAAGGTAACTACTGAGCTGAGGGGCCCATGCAGAATCTGCACCAAGTCATTATCATTTTCGGTGTCTCGAGTGACCTCGCCTGCTTCTTTTGTCACTGACACTGCTCTGGACAGAAGGCCTGCCACTGTGTTAGCACACCCTGTCATAAACTCCAAGCTGAAATTGTACTGGTTCAGCCGGTCAGCCCACCTCAGCAATCTCATGGGTTTGTGTCCTGACCCCAGAGTCAGAGCCTGGTGATCTGTGCGTATGGTGAAAGCCCGACCATATAGATAGACATGCCAGTGTTCACATGCCCACAGGCAGGCCAGTGCTTCCCTTTCCCCCACAGAGTACTTCTGCTCAGCTGGAGTGAGAGTCCTGGAAGCGAACGCCACTGGCCGTTCCACCCCCTCGTGGATCTGGGAGAGCACAGCACCAAGAGCCACGCCGGAGGCGTCACAAGTGACCAACGTAGGTTCCATCTGGCTAAAATGGGTCAAAGTGGGAGGAGAGGTGAGCTGCTGTTTAATGACGTGCACAGCCTTGTGGCAGGCTGGGGTCCAGTCCCTGCATGCGTCCTTACGAAGCAAGCTACGCAAAGGAGCAGTTGAGTCAGAGAATCTAAGGTAGTAGGCAGCCATCCCCAAGAAAGAGGAAAGCTGGGCTGGTGACTGAGGATCTGGCAAAGACAGGATGGCCTTGGTGTGAGACATAATGGGCGCTATTCCTGCCTGGGAGAGCCTAAAACCTAAAAACTCAACCTCCGTAACTCCAAACAAGCACTTCCCAGCATTTAGTTTCAAGCCATGCTGTTCGAAACGTTAAAAAACTTGCATCAGATGAGCGTCATGCAGTGCCATGGTGGGTGCGTGTACGACCACATCATCCAGAGAGATGGAGACACCCAGGATACCTGCCAGGATGAGCGACTTAATCTTCTGAAAACAGCTTGGAGTGGAGCAAAGGCCAAAAGCCATGCGTTTAAATCTGAAAACCCCCACATGTGTAACAAAAGCTGTGAGGTCCATGCTAGCAGGTGCAAGGGGAACCTGCAGGTAGCCATTTCGCAAGTCCATCTTACTAAAGACAGTGGAACCATGAAAATGGCTGGTGAGCTCTTCAGCTGTAGGCAAAGGGTACTTATCAGGAATTATCATTTTGTTCACATCTGTCAAGTCAACACAAAGATGCAGACCGCCCCCTTTTTTCCTAGATACCACCAAATTAGACACTTACGGTGAGGTGTCAACCGGTTCTATAACGTCCTCATACACTAGGCGACCCAGCTCAGCTTCAACTTCATTGCGCAGGGCCAGAGAAATGCGCCGCAGCTTCTGGATAACTGGGCGTACAGACGAGTCAACAGTGGGCTGGTGCACAAAAGCAGTCATGCGACCGAGCCCTGTGAAGAGTTGGGGGTAGCGATCTGGCCAGGACGAGATGACCTGCAGGACACAAGTGCCGCTAGAGTCCGTCACAGAAAACCCGAGAGCAAGGAACAAATCTAGGTCCATAATGTTAGCCCCTCTCTGAGTGATACAGAACTCAGCATCAGGAGCACAATGTTGATTGTTAGTAACAGGGAGACAAACAACGCCTAGAGTAGAGATAGGGAAATGCCCATAACCAGACAGATTCCGAACTGTAGCTTCCAGACGCACACGGCTGAAGAAACGATCATATGGATTTGTTCAAAATTGACACCTTAGCTCCTGTGCCAACGAGTAGTGGAATTTGGGCTTTGCCCACACGACAGGTGCAAAGCTTGAAAGCGGAAAGTGAGCTCTGCACTGAGTTAATAGGAATGGTGGAAGCGCCAGCGCGCGCCGGAGAAGAGTCACAGCAGCGTGCAAATTGGTTTAGCTTGTTGCAGTTACGGCACCGTTTCCCTGTTTGCAGGACAGGACTGATCTCTAGCAGAGTGTTGATTGGAGCCACAATTATTACAACCCCGGGACCCACTCATTCTGGGTCTGCTGTCAACTCTCTGGATCGGTAGATCTGCTGGCAGTGTCACGGTTTGCGTCGGTGATGATGACGTCACAGGCGGGTCTGCAGCGCGGGTGAATCTGTGCGCCTCCGTCAGGGCAGATTCCAACTGTTTCCAGATCACTAAGGCATCTGCTAATGTCATTGAGTCAGATTCCAGTAACAGCCTCTCCCTCAGCTGATTTGAAGACGTTTTTTCAATTAACTGGTCGACTATGAGTCCATCCTCTAACGTCCCAAAATCACAGAGATTTGCCAGCTCACATAGTGCTGAAACAAAATGTGCGACAGTCTCACCCGGCTGCTGACAGCGCTGCCGAAACTCAAAACGACGCATCCGACGGCTCCTCCCCGAACAAAAATGGGACTTCAGTGCGTGGCCGTAGCATACTTGTCATCTGATAAGGTGAGCGTTGCAAAGATGCGCTGGCCCTCCTGTCCGAGGCAATGGCGGAGGAGCGCACACTTTCGCGCTTCGGCCAGATCTGTGTGGCCCAAAGCCAGCAAATAGTCCTCAAACAATGCCAGCCATCGGTCCCATGGAACCACGGGACCCCCTGGCACCGGTAAGTAAGGCAGCGGTGGAGGCAAAGTGAATTCAGACATCGCCAAATGTTGTGTCTGCATCAAGACAATGATCACTCCGTGCTGCTGCTCCAAAACTTTTTGTTTACCCCAACCCCCAACATCTTTATCACAAAGATTGCAGTCAATGCGCTTCAGCTCTTAAAGGCGCAGTAAACCAATACTTAATAATGTTGCTTTAACTGCAACCAACATGACATTAATCTGAACGCTTTCAGACATAACAAAGACATAAAAAAGGATTTTTTTAAAAAGTGCTGACTCGGCTATGAAAAAAAAAGAAATTCTGAATTTTTTTCTAGAATGTTTGCGTTTTTCACAACATGAAAAAATAAAAGAGAATTTCGAGCGATTTTCACGACAATTGACACACGTCACTAGCGTAAGCTACAATCACCTATGGAGTTTCGTCGACCTTTGATGTCAGGAAAAGGCCGCCATTTTAAATTTTTTATACATAGCGCCTTTACTACCAGATACAAACGTAAACACGTTGTTGGGAAATTTATCAATTGTCTCGAAACTTCTCGGGCATCAATGACAAGCTACTCTTGACAAAATGTTGGACTAAGAAGTTGTAGATTGTCAACGGCGTGCGCAGGGCGAGCAAGCAAATGTGGCGCACTCTTATAACTTACATGTTTTTCAATGGAATACTGTGAAAATTGAATGCATGCATCCATGGCTGGAACTGAACATATTGAAAAACACTGGATGTGGACATATAAGGAATGTGGGCGTGATTAGCAATAAATCTGTGTTGCTAAGGACATAAAAAAGTTAACTTTTTCCAATTTTCTGAAACTGACGTCGATCTGTTCATAATTCCCAGGTGATCCAAACATAAAATGGTTGCTATGGAGATAAAATCAACAGAAAAGCCACCATTTTGAAAAAAGTGGATTTTCTATCAACTTAGCACATGTAGCTCTTACCAATGGAGCAATGTGTTTTTCTGAGTGAGTTGATGATGGTGATCGCAAAGCTAGCACTTTTAGCCACTTTAGCATAACTAGCATAGTTAGCATAATTAGCATTTAAAGCAATTTGCCTTTGTGAGTGAGTTGATGATGCTGATCGATATGCTAGCACTTTTAGCAACATTAGCATATTGAGCATGTTTAGCATATGCACATTTGACTAGCCTTGATCGAAGGTGGGCAGTGAGAGCGGCGGTGCTGCATAGAGGTGGGCAGCGATGACGCGGCGGTGGTGGGTAGAGGCGGTCGGGCAGGCCGGGTAGCACCTGCGGGCCATGCAACGCCACTTGCGGTTTTAATTGATTTTAATTTATTTTTAAAATATATATCTGTATTCCATTTTATTAATGTGTTTTTTATGCTATATTTTGCAGTTGACGTTGTGCCTCAACTGCCTTCCATGACTTCACGCCATTGGGTTTTAAACCAGAAAGCAGTCTGCAGTCTCAACATTATTGCTGTTTTTAGGACAGGACAAAGCAAATTGTAATTCTTGAGGAAGTATGTTTGTTGAGATCCTCTTTTATTGTTCCAGGATTTCGTTCTTGAAGGTGACTAAACTTTGAAAATGAAAATAATTAAAGTCTACTGGGCCTGAAGAACAACATCTTGTAAATTTTGAGGTCACTTAAATCTCTTTAAAAAAATTTTTTTCTATGAGTCTCGTGGAGATTTTTTTAACATTGATAAAAAGGCCTGCCTTGCTCTGTTTCAGGTTTCTGTTCTGGAGCTTTTAGAGCTAGTTATAAAAGAAGGAAGCCAAGTAAAGTAAAAAAAAAAAAAAAAAACATGAAAAAACCTTTCAAACACAGTAACTTAACAATAGTGTGTTCAGTCAGATGCTGCCTTTGATCTGCTTATGACAAAAAATTCTGAGGACATGACTAATTACAACTTTCAATTTCCCTTGGGAAAAAAAAAACCTTTTTCATAGATTAAAATGCATAATCTTGTATAATATCTTCCTAACCGGTGAGGACTTGGTTGCCTTAGTTACATAGTTCCCCCCGGACATAGATTGACCTCATTTTGATTCTGTACACTAGTAGGTCTTCTGGATGAAGCTTTGAACCCCTAATGTTGGGAAATCCATACTCACAGTGACAGATCCCAGGGTGTGCAGCAAGCTGGAGGTGTAGCAGAGGGTCTGAGATTCTCCCTTCATGACGCCAACCAGATGTCTCCAGACGTAGCGCAGCATTTCCTGTCAGCACACATTAGACTTCAGGTTAACTGTATGCAGAGCTTGTTACGAGGTGATGAGTGAAAGGGGGAACATCACATAAATGTTCAATTAATGAAAGAACAACAGCTTTGCTGTGATACAGACAGAAATATACTGAATCTGTTAAAAAGGGGTTTTAGAAAGCTTTAAAGAGGTCAACTTCCTGATCAAGAGGAGGAGAAACAATTCATTTGCTTCATCTAGAGATGGAGGAGAAAAAAGGTTAGCTCACATTGTGACACATCTGTGCAGATGCAAGGTAATCTTTATGTGTAATGTATGATTAACAGGGGACAAAGTGAAAAAATAAAGGCCCCTCTCTTGCTTTTGAAATCAGGCAAGCATTAGAAAGTTTTTAAACAATGCAATAACAAAAAAAATTAAATAAAGATAAGGGCAAAATTAAAACAGGCAATAACAGGAAGGTCATACACATAAGTACATATCTGTTTTACCACCATAGAATTTAGGACTAAAGGTACAAGTGAGCAACTTTCTGATGCTATAGAAACTAATACAAGTCATATCTTTGTTTGCTTGTCTGTTTATTAGGTCTTTCTGGTATTATTATTAACTGGCTTTACTCCTATCCCACAGATCAAAGATTTTATGTAAGGATGGATACATGCTCCTCAAAGGCCTATGGAAACAACTGTGGGGTCCCCCAAGGATCAATATTAGGCTCACTACTTTTTTTTATGACTTTGCTTATTGAACATTATTCAAATTAACAGACATACAGAGTATATAATGAGATGCCACAGCAAAGGACAGTGTTGTGTGAAAAAACACTTGAATGTCAGCCCCTCCCACCCACCCCCTTCAACAACCCCCAACAGCCCAAGACAGACAAAAATAATAATAATAAAAGAGAATAAGTAAATCACTTAGTCATTTAGAAATAGGAAAATATATAAACATAAAAAATAATAAAACAAGTAACGTAACCAGGGTAACAGCGTTAACCATTCGTTACGCCAGCGCTCAGTAAGCCTCCGGATTGTGAGGAAATGTCAGGGGGTCCTTGTATTGTAGAAAATGGCCCCAGGTCTCATAAAATGCCCTGAGTGAGCCTTGAAGCAAGTGCCTTAGCTTCTTTATTTGAGATTAAATGCACCTCATGGACCCAGCGGACATGGAAAGGAGGACGTGGGAGCTTCCAGTTAAGCAGGATCAACCTGCGTGCTAATAGAGTGGTGAATGCAACTGCCCGCTTCAGTGAATTTGACATGTCAGGAGTTGGGGGAATATCAAATATTGCAGACATGGGATTTGGTGTGACGGTGTATACAGCAGGGAAAATAAGTATTGAACACGTCAACATTTCTCTCAAAAATCATATTTCTAATCGAGCTATTGACATGAAATTTTCACCAGATGTCGGCATTAACCCAAGTAATGCACACATAGAAAGAAATCCAAACATTTATGTCCATAAATGAAGTTATGTGTAATAAAGTGAAATGGCACAGGGTATAAGTATTGAACACGCTTACTGAAATTTATTTAATACTTAGTGCAAAAACCTTTGTTGGTGATTACAGCCTCAAGACGCCTCCTGTATGGAGAAACCAGTGGAATACATTGCTCAGGTGTGATTTTGGCCCATTCATCCACACAAACTGCCTTCAAATCTTCAAGGTTCCAGGGGTCTCTTCTGTGAACCCGGATCTTCAGTTCTTTCCAAAGATTTTCAATTGGATTCAAGTCTGGTGATTGACTGGGCCATTCTAGCAGCTTTATTTTCTTTTTCTTCAACCAGTTGAGTGTTACCTTGGCTGTGTGCTTGGGATCATTGTCTTGCTGAAAGATCCACCCTCTTTTCATCTTCAGCAGCCTGGCAGATGACAGCAGATTCTGATCAAGAATGTCTCTATACTTTTCTCCAGTCATTATTCCTTGAATGATATGAAGTCTACCAGTACCACATGCTGAAAAACAGCCCCACGCCATGATGCTTCCACCTCCAAACTTGACTGTTGGTATGGTGTTTTGGGGGTGATGTGCGGTGCCATTTTTCCTCCAAACATGTTGTGTCTTATGACATCCGAAGACTTAAATTTTGGTCTCATCTGACCATAGTATCTTCTCCCAGAATGTCATGGGTTTATCCAAATGTTGTGTAGCAAACTCCAAACGAGCTTCAACATGCTTCTTCTTCAAAAATGGAGTCTTGCGTGGTGTGTGTGCATGGAGGCCATGGCGGTTGAGTGCATTACTTATTGTTTTCTTTGAAACAACGGTACCTGCTGATTCCAGGTCTTTCTGAAGCTCTCCACGAGTGGTCCTGGGCTGTCGGAGAACCCTTCTGATGATTGTTCTAACTCCTCTGTCTGAAATCTTGTGAGGAGCACCTGGCCGTGGCTGGTTTATGTTAATGCTGCGTTCTTTCCACTTCCGGATGATGGCCCCAATGGTACTCACTGGAACTTTCAGAAGTTTAGAAATGCGCCTGTAACCAATGCCCTCAGTGTGTTTTGCAACAATAAGGTTGCGTAGGTCTTTGGACAGCTCTTTGCTTCTTGTCTAGCACCTTGCTGGTGAGAAACCTTTTTAAAAGGCATCAATCAGGACTATACCAGCTGATATTACTTTGCACTAATAGGGGGCAGGTTAACCTTCTGAATACTGACAAACTCCAGCTGCTTTCTTGGCTTGCCAGACCTTTTTACCCCTCCTTTTCTTCATGTGTTCAATACTTGTTCCCTGTGCCATTTCACTTTCTTACACATAACTTCATTTATGGACATAAATGTTTGGATTTCTTTCTATGTGTGCATTACTTGGGTTGATGCCAACATCTGGTGAAAATTTCATGTTAATAGCTCGATTAGAAATATGTGTTTTGAGAGAAATGTTGACGTGTTCAATACTTATTTCCCCGCTGTATATATGCTTTAGATACTGTGTCAAATATATCTGACAAAAGTGATCCAAGCACTGGGCATGACCTAAACATATGTAGGAGAGAGAGGACATCTGCTGCAGACATCACTAATAGAAGGGTGTATTTTGGCAGGTCCACTACTTTTTAATAGATTCATTCAGCCACTTGAGGACATCATCAGATACAAAACAGAGGTTTGATCTATTAGTGCTGAAGACAATAGAGAGATTCTTTTATCAAAACTAAATAAACTTCTCAGTATGTGTCAAACCTGGGCATTATTTTTTTATCTGAGATTAATTTTATTCCACAAATTAAAAATCAAACAAAAATATGATTTTATCATCTGAAAAACATTGCCAGAGTCTGTCAATTTCTCTCCCTTGCTAGTCCAGAGGTGCTAATGCATACACTTTAATTTCTAGTAGATTCCAAGAAAAAAATATATCAGACCTTCAGCTATTTCAGAGATCAGCCATACGTGTGCTGACCAGGGCCAGGGGGCGGTAACACATGACACCCATTTTAAAATTGCTGCATTGGCATGCTTTACATTTCAGGATTGATTTTAAAGTTCTTTAATTGATTATAAATGTTTTAATGGTCTTGGGCCGTCAAATCAACAGTATCTGATATGATTTAAATATGAGCCCTCGTGGACCTTGATGTCCTCTGGTGCAAGCCTTTTACTTATTTCAAAAGTCAGAACTAAAATTTAGGACTAGGCTTCAGTCAGTTACGATGGACCTTGACTGTGAAACACCTTCTCAGAGAGCCTCAGGCCGCAAAGACTGTTCATGTTTTTAAAGGAAGGCTCAAGACCTACCTTTTAATCTGGCTTTTAGCTAAAATATAGTAACTTATCTGATATTTCAATTATTTTGTTGCATCTCCTTTTACTTGTATGAATGTATTTTTTTATTCACTCTTGGTGATTTATATCTGATGGTTTATATATTAATTTGTTTATGGATGTATGTACTTATTTGGGAGCTGGTTTAGCTCGTGCTGGTTTGCGGTGCCTTCCCTCCGTGAAACCTGGGTTCGAATCCGGGCTGCTCCCTGTTCCCCTCTGAGAGGGTTGCGTCAGGAAGGGCATCCGGCGTAAAACATTGCCAAACTTTCCATGCGACTCGTTCGCTGTGGCGACCCCTGATGGGATAAGCCGAAAGGGAAACAAACACTCTTGGTGATTTATATCTGATGGTTTATATATTAATTTGTTTATGGATGTATGTACTTATCTATTTAATAATTAATCTATTTATTTGGTAATTAATCTTAGACAATTTCAATGAAAACAGAATCAGGTTTTGGTCTGACAAATCTGTAAGCATATTATGTTATCTGTATCCTATCACATTTATTTCTAAAAACAAGATCTTTGCCTGTTTGTGTTGTATTAGTTATTCAGGTAACAATAATAAATAAAGCCGCAAGCGGCATTGTATGGCCCCCAGTCACTACCCACCCTTCAGGTCCACCTCTACGCACCACCACTGCGCCATCGCCACCCACCTCTACGCACCACCACCGAGCCATCGCTGCCCACCACTACGCAACACTGCTGCCCTCACTGCCCACCTTCGATCAAGGCTAGTCAAAGATGCATTTACTAAATATGCTAAACATGCTAGTTGCGCTAATGCGGCTAAAAGTGCATTACGATCACCATCATCAACTCTCTCAGAAGAACACATCGCTTAAAATGCTAACTATGCTAGCTATGCTAATGTGGCTAAAAATGCTAGCTTAGCGATCAGCATCATCAACTGACTCGGAAAAACATATTGCTCCATTGGTAAAAGCTACATGACATAAGATGATATAAAATCCACTTTTTTCAAAATGGTAGCTTTTTGTTGATTTTATCTCTATCAGGGGTGGCGAACAAGTTTGACACCAAGAGCCGAATTTTTTATCTGTGAGAGTCAAAGAGCCATACCACACACTGAGCTGCCAAGACGTACACACAAACACACAATTAAAGCCGTATTATTTTCCATAACACACTCCTCTCCCTACAATACAACAGCAAGCATTTTACTTGTGTTTATTTCAAGGAAAGTGTCCACCCTCAATACAGTCATCAAATGCAGCTTAGCCAGATTTGACAAAGTTAACCCTGGAGGTCAGATACCCCCTAGACACACACAGGCACCTCTCCCTCATCTCACACACACACACACACACACACACACACACACACACTCACACACACTCACACACACACACACACACTCTATCTCTATCTCACTGTTCTCCACCTCTCTCTGACACACACAACTATTCAGTGACGTGAAGTGAGGTTGATGCTGGAGAGGCACTGATTCCTCTTAAGTCAGATTTACAATTATAAAACTGAATATTTCACTTTTCATCCAACACCATTTAACTGGTAATTCTTTGTATCTCAACATTCCTCTTTCAATGACACTTACACCAACAAATACACAAACATCTGGACAGAGCATCCTTCTGGTGTCTAAGTGATTCATATTCACAATAAACACATTAAATACATTACATTTCTGTTGTGTGCAACTTAACTACATTTTAACCTTCATTAGAATATCTTGCTTTTATGTTTTTTTTATTTAAATTTTAATAACTGACTTATTGCATCAAAAGCAGATAATTTATGAAACATTATTACATTGCAATGACTCAGTTCATTCCTCAATGTGGCAAACAGACGAGCATTCAGTTTCTAATTAACTGGCTGCGTTATCCGCACCACTCCTGTCCACACTAAGAGCTCGTTAACTTGAGCATGCTAACACAGCCAAACAGCATGCACGTCACATCTGCGCATATCTCTCTGGCTCATGGTTTTACACTTCCCATGATTCCCCACTTCCCATGAGTCTTAGAGGCTGAAGGCGGGGCTAACCCACAGGCCAGTTGTAGCCTCTCTGATCAGCCCCTTCACGTAAGTGTTGGTCAGAACGGACCGATGCTTTCATTTCACGTGTTTTAGGGTAATAAGGGTCTACTTTCAAAGAGATTTCAGCTCAATCATATCCGGTTCTCTCGCTGCCTCATCAGTGACAAGCGGGGATCTCATCAGTCAGTCTCTGCATTAAAGGATCCATGAGAAAAGTGATCTGCGGTCGTTTCTGTCCAGTTGGGCAAGCAGCGTCACGTTCTGCGCTTTATTCATTTGGATTGCAGCTATCTGCTGTGAGCTCCGCAAAGAAGGAAAGTGGGATGGATTACCGTTTGGAATGTGGACTTTGAAAAGCTTCAACTTGTTCATAAAGGAGACAATTTGTGTCAGATCAGGAAGAGTTTTTCATTTTCTCTGGGATACGTTTTGTTTCTGCCATGAACAATTTTACTGTTTCCAAAAGCTCATAATAATAAACATAGTGACGCCATTCCGTTCACTAAAAAAGGAAGAATCTTCCCATTCTTCCAAAAACGTCCTGTGTTTATCTTTATACTTTGAATTTCAGCATTTTGACCATGACGGTAACAGTCTGCACGCACATCAAATCTTTATCGATGTGTTCCGGCATTGGGCATAACCCACGCAAATGATTGGCGGTCACACATGTCGGGAGCAGCATCAAACACACACGCTGCCAAATTACTTTTATTATTATTTATTTTTATACCCTCTGATGGTTTCAGTGTGGTTTCAGAGGGAAAAACTATGGAATGAGGCACGGGGGGGGGGGGGGGGGGTGACATTCACTTTGTGAAAAATTCATTTTCAATTTATCCCATGTGTGTGCATATTTTGGTGACTTTTCGAGTATGCAGCGGGGGTCATATTTTCGCTGCAAGGTGCCAAGATCGTCCAACTGCGAAAAGAATATGGCCCTTGCAATCAGTGACTGCTGCTGCGGGCCATAACAATGCATTGGATTTATCTGCACTTTTCCAGACGCTCAAAGCGCTTACAGTGTGTCCATTAATCATTCACTCCTACGCGCCTACGGCCCCTCTGACCATCACCGGGATCATTCATGCACATTCACAGGTAAATGGCGTATACTTGTATGGCGTATACACAGGAAAAATGAGAGAGTAATTTTTTCAGAGTTACTATCATTTTCTTCGAATAGAGTATTTTTTACTCGTTTTAGACTACAATCATTTCGACTGGTAGCTAATGTAGGTGTAAAAACGTAGAGGAAATATGTTGGAGTAAACCAGCAAGACCACGCCCACTCGACTTTCTTAAGTTTCGTTTCTTCCACCATTTTGTTATCCCGCAGTGGACGGAGAAACACGGAGGCTGTGAACGAGGTAAGTCTGCTAGTTGCTCAAAAAGAAGTTGGAAGCCTGTATTAAGCGGTTTGGGTTATTTTATCTGTAAGAAATAACTTTTGTGTCGTGTAATGCTGCTATTCTGCCGTGTATGTGGCTGTAAGGAGATTGAGAACTTCGAGCGGGAGTTTGCTAACGCCGGTTAGCGCTCAACCATTTGCACTTCTGCTAAACTAAATATAGCCATTTTAAATAAGTTAAGACGTTTTTTATATTGGGGTCGTACCGCGTTCCGTTAAATACATTTAATATATACATTTTTTTCACTAGATAATATTATAATTCTGTCGCTACCCTCCACTTTTTTCCTTTCTTTTTTTCTAAGTAACTAGCCAGCCACGTTTGAAACGACAGCTCCATAATACCTATTAATATATCGATTAAGTTATCAAGTCTGTCGAATTCAATGCGTTAATGCTAATGTTTTGGAGCTCATGGTCAACTTTTTTTTTTTTTTTTTTTTTTTTGCCGCGCGGTGAAAAAATGGCGGTCCTTGAAAATTGTCAGTCTGTCTTAGCTCCTGTGGGCGGGCAGCCACCCTTTCTCAAATGCAAAGCAGAGAAGTTCGCACAGTACAGTATCGATTCTGATAAATCTCCTGTGGAGATTATTTTTTTTAAATAGCGGTCCGTGTTTCCAGATACTCTTCACGATTTCCCATTCCAAAAACTCATCATCAATAAACCAGCAATGAAATAATAATAATAATGGCAATAAATAAATAAACTTCCAAAAAAATAAACCTGATGGCTGTTTAGAAGCCAGTGCTTTGCGGTCAGTGTTTTTGTTAGCAGCAGTTCTGCAAATTTAGCAACATTGCCGTGTCAGCTAGTGTGAACTGTATATTAGCTATACTATCTATTAATATATTTGGAAAACTGGATAATTTTGAATAAAATTTTAGTTTGGTACCTTTCGGTTTTGTAATGTTTTTTTTCTTTTTTGTGATGAATTATTTTTTTCACGCCAGGAAAGATGCAAGCTGTGCGTGTGAAACACGGTGAACGGCAGAAATATATCTGTTTTGAAGGTCAGCTGACCTACAAATCCTTTCTGGAATGCGGTGAGTGGAGACATTACAATTTCCCGCATTTTTTCTTCACAGGAATCAGACAACTTTGTGGGTGAGCTGCCAGCTGTGATACAAACTGATTTGTTTTTCTTTTTATTGCTTTTTATTTAATGTTAATTTCTGTGCTGTATTCTAAACATAATCTTGCTGTGTTCATAGTGACCAAAAAATTCAACATTCCAACCTTGGACTTGAAAGTCTTTGATGACTCAAAGACAGAAGTTGATGAGGAGGTTTTTGATTTCCTGATGAAAAACCCAAACATTGGTGTGTTGGAGATTTGTCTGGCCAAAGATACAAATCCAGAAGGTGAAGTTTTTCTTGTAAATTGTAAATTATCTATTTTGTTTTGAATTGTTTTGGCTAAATTACCCTTCAGTGCCTGAATTTATTTCCAAGGGAAAAAATCTGTAGTGTTTTTTGCTTTTAAGTACATACTAAATTAAGATAATGAGCCGAAGAATTTTCATACATATTTGCATCAATAGGAGTCTAAGGGTTAATGATTTATTTGACAGGATAGTGTGGGGAACAAAAAACAGGCAAATAAGTACGAGTTTTATGTCCTATTGCTGTGTTAGACAAGATTATAAATCTGCTAAACCAGGGGTCGGGAACCTTTTTGGCCGAGAGAGCCATAAACGCCACATATTTATAAATGTAATTTTGAAAGAGCCATACAATAATGTAGCGTCCCTGTCCCACACTGAGGCAAGGAGACTTAACCTCTTTTAAGGTTGTTTATTCTGGTTACTGTAGACCGCAACCAACACCGTACAATTAATTCAGCAACTCCTGAATCTCTCCCGCTGAGACGAGAGCGCTTCTCCCAACTTTATATTCCCCCGCTCCCGCTCCAGCGCTCCTATTTCCCTTATTGGGCCCATAGCTGAACCCCATTGGTCCAAACTACCTAACAACAGGCTGAGCGACAGAACTGAGAGCCAATCAGATCTCTGCTTGATGCGTTCAATGAGCTCCAGAACTTTCAACGCGGCCCAACAGCGGACCCAACTCAGTCCGCGACAATATGTTTAAAACTAAAAATAGAAGTGAATGGGAGCATTTGATGTAATTTCAACACTTTTAAAGTACAATAAGTCTGTGGATTCTTTTTAATAACATCGTTATGCTGTTGCTAATAAATGATGAGTATTTCTCGTGGTGGTTTTGCTGATGGTCTAGTCTGGTTGATACGTGGTGAGTTTCTGCTTCATGCAGGTGTTGAGACTTAATCGTGATCTCAAGTTGGTATGAATGTTCTGTAGATGTAACAAAACTGCTCACATGCAGACGTGGAGCCAAACACACACTCACACGCTGCGAGTGTGTGTGTGAGTGATGGGCAGCATGTTTTAAGTTTGGACAATCCCTGCGCGATTCACCGGCTGCCTGTCCCCAGCACCCCCACCCTCTGGTTTCTTCCTCACATCCCGTCCCTGCAACTGGGCCCTCTTTCTCAGAGACAGGAGCGCGCAGTTTTGCACGGCAATTCACAGGTTTCCGGCTGGTACAAACTCTGAAATAATAGATAATAGTAAACTGAGTGCTGGCGCAGATTTTTTTCTCCAAGCACCGCTACTACTGCGCGCCTCTGGCATCGCATCGCGCCCGAGAAGGACTGGTTTAATGAAAAAAAAAGTATAATTAAAGATTTGTCTGCGAGCCACATGTGACCATCAAAAGAGCCATATGTGGCTCACGAGCCATAGGTTCCCGACCCCTGTGCTAAACTGTTAAGTCAGTCAGTATTTAAAAAATCTTAATTTTTACTTTTCTTGTTTTTGTTCGGTTTTTGCTATCATACAAATTAAAATATTACAATAACTGAAAGCTTTAATACTTTGACAGATCACCTGAGTTGTCCTACAAGTGGAGACACTGAAGTGGACTCAGATGACACAATATTATTACTACACAGTCCGACAACAAGAGAGAGAGTTGAGGACACCTCTCTTGCCAAAGTAAGTTAAATAATCTATTCACAAAGTCATTTCAAGCATTCAAAGGCATGCTGTCTTTCCAATTCGGTTTAGTTGTCAAACAGTGCAGGAAGGCATATAATCCAAACTAGTTTAAAGTTTTCGATGGAAACAGCAGATTGCACTGAGTAACTCACAACACATTTGAATACATTCTGGAAAACTGTCCTTGTCATAAAAACACATCATTCTACTGTATTTCCTTATTTTTTTTTTTTTTGCTCGGTATAGACCTTTTAATTGAAGTACTGGTAATTATAATTGTCATTAAAATTGAAGCAAAACTGAGAAAAATTATGTTGAGTCTGAACATGTATTTTCATGATATTGATCATGTATTTTTTTACTGTCATAGATGATTGAAGATATTCTAAAAAACAAACCAGGAGGAGAGAGTATCATCAATGAGTATGCTCGGACAAAAAGCCTAACAGACAGCAGACGGCGTGACATGGTTAAGATATTGGTGGCACATATGACAGCTGAACATGGGTATACTGAAGGTTTTTTGTGCTCTTCACTACATAATATTTTTCAAAATGTGTCATCTTCAACTGGGCTAATTGTCTCTCTTAAGGACAAGTCCATCAAGGCGTGTGAAAGAGGATTATGCCAAGGGTTTCATCGCTTTGTTCCCTTACCTTGCTGATCCTAGGAGCAGATTTGGCTATGTAAGTACCATGGCAGAGATGGAGCCTCTGCAATTTTTCATGTTTGTTTTGTAAAAAAAAATGTACCCATTTAATTAACATTCTATACACAAGAGTTTTCTGTAAAAACTCTGTATGTTATGTCTACTCTGTGTTTTCTTTTAACTGCTTTAAAAATATCTTTTTATTGATGTTTAGGAGCATTACTACAATGCAGAAGATGGGAGTGGTTATTTGGCTTGGAGATTGAAGTTTGTCCAAAAGGAAGCTTGTAATGGACAAAAGAAGGCTGCAAGACTGCCAAGGACACTAACTGGTATGCGCATTTTACAAGTTAAAATTTAAATTTTGTTTATTGTCCCCTTTTTGCTATGGAAGTTCTTGAGCTTTACTCATTGTTATTTTTTGATTTATTTTATAGGGGGACCAACAGCTGACAGAAGGTGCTTCAGAGAGGAAGACAGCCAAATGACTGACATCTTGTGTTTTGAGGCCATAGCACTGATGAAACATGCAGCAGATGAAGGAACTGTAAAGAGGAAGATGAGGCAGACCTTCAACTACCGCCAAAAAATGATCCATGATCCAGTGAAATCATCTGACATCTTTTTGGACTTCCCAAGATTCCCGGACATAGAAGGATTAGTATGTATATTGGTATGAAAGATAACCGTTTACTATTGGTCACCTTTGCAATGCAAACACTGTGTCTGAATGAGCATTTTAATGCTTCTCAAGTTCTGTGTACAAATGACAGACCTCATGTGATTTCTGTTGAAAACCTTTTCTGTTGCAAAGCCTTTGATTTGCAGATGTCATACAGTGATGGTGATGCAAATTATTATATCGTACCATACTGTTTCTTGTAAAAAGAATGAAATAAAGATGGCTGTTAAAACATTAGTTTTTTTAAATTATTTTTTATGTATTGTTATACCAAACTACAAATGTATAATTTTCATACTGTTGCATAGTGACTTTAAAAAAAAGATTTCTTATTTTAATTCCAAAAAGTAGCAAAAATCACTAAAGAATAAAATTAATTTCCACTATGAGCAAAATTTGACACAATATAAATTTAAAAAGTGATCTATAATGAGTAAAATTGTATCTGTTAGAGTAAAAAGAACACCTACATTTTGAATAAAATATTGCTCCAGAGAGAACAAATTGTATTCCAACTAGATTAAAATCACTGTAGAGTAATTTTTTTTTATCTCCGCACAGAGTAATATTTAATCCATGTGAGTAAAATATTTGCACTAGATTGAGTACATTTTACTCTGTAATTTTAACTCTGTTAGGAGAGTAAATTTGACTCTATTTAGACTGGGACCAAATACTGTCTTTTTCAGAGTAAAATTTTATTCAATTTGAGTAAAATTTACTCTGCAAATTTTACTGTGTACTTGTATAGCGGTTTTCTACCTACAAGGACAAAGCGCTTTACAGTCACAGACCCATTCACCCATACACACACACATTCATACACTGGTGGCGGCTCCGCTGCCAAACACAGGAATGTCTGCCACCAAGTAGGCAGTAGCCTTAAGGGTCTTGCCCAAGGGCTGACACAGGTTGATGTTAATTGCTCAGCATTGATATGGTAACAGCCCCATTACCATAGCTTGCTTGTTCATTTCCCGCGAGAAGGACTATACAGCCATGTTTCGGAAATAAAAAAAAGTCCAGGTTTGAGTCACTTTAAGCAGATGCCGAACTTAATCAATTTTTGGTATCAGAATCAGAAATGCTTAATTGATCCCACACGTGGGAAATTTGTGCATAACCGAGGCAGAATTGTAATCATAAAAGAAAATAGAATAATATAAAACAAAATAATGTAAACACACACGGTGGTATAATTTAAAAACTATTTACAAATAGTACAGGCAAAAATGTGCAAAAGTTATCTGTGACCTTGTGAGTTATTGTAAAGTGTTATTGTATTGCGTAGGAAGGATTTCCGGTATCGGACAGTTTTGGAGTGGAGCTGTCTGAGACTCTTAGAGAAGGAGCACTGTTGTTTGTCCAGAACAGGGTGGAGAGGATGGTCTGGGTTGTCCATGATGGATAAAAGCTTGATCAGTGACCTCCTCTCCACCACTGCTTCAAATGTTTCCTGTTTGCAGCCATTGACAGAACCCGCCTTTCTGATCAGCATATTCAGTCTATTGATGTCACTGACTGTGATGCTGCTTCCCCAGCACACCACAGAGGAGAACAAGGTGCTGGTAAAAGATCTCCAGCAACTTGCTGCACACATGAAAGGACCTCAGCTCCCTTAAGAAGTAGAGTCTACTGAAGGCCTTTTTGTACACAGCAGTACTGTTGCTCCTCCAGCTCAGTCTGTTGTCAATAGTCACTCCCAGATATTTATACTCCTCCACCACCTCCACATTCTTGGCCAGAATGCAGAGAGGATCCAAGACTGTCCCTTTCCTATGGAGATCAATCACCATCCCTGGTCTTGTCCACGTTAAGCAACAGGCGATTCTCTCCCGCCCATTCCTCAAATCCGTACACCAGCCTCCTGTATTCTTCCTCCCATCCACCGCTTATACACCCCACTACCGCAAAGCCATCAGAGAATTTCTGTAAGTGGCATGACTCTAAGGTACGCTGAAAATCTGAGGTGTACAAGGTGAACAGGAATTGAAAGAGCACAGTGCCCTGTGGGGCTCCTACACAACTCAGCACCACAAGCCCTGCTGAACGAGAAGAGGAGGGCCTTCAGGTCGGGAGACAAGGAGTGGCTGACAAGGGTGCAGCACCAGCAGAGAGACAAGTTGAGGGAATGGAAGAACTCCAAAAAGGGAAAGCTGGAGGCAAAACTCCAGCAAAGCAATATGACAGAGGTGTGGTCTGGGATGAAGAAGATCACCAGATGTAGGGGAAGAAGCAGATTGTGTGAGGGTGACAGAGAAACTACCTGAACATCTTCTTCAATATATTTAGCTCTTCTACTGCCCAGATCAACCCCACTCCCTCCTCTGACATTTTCACAACCCCCCAGCCCTTTTTATGCAACTCAACCCCCTTCTTCCTGATCCTCCTTGTGCCCACCTGACCAAACTGAAACCATCCCCCATCTTGCGCCTACCCAGCCCCCCTGCTGAAAAGAATTAACCAACAAAAGGCTCCTGGCCCGGATGGCATCACCCCCAGGGTACTAAAGTCCTGCGCTGCCCGGCTATCCACAGTTTTCCAGTGCCTCTTTACCATGAGCCTCAGTCTGGAGAGGATGGAAAACCGCATGTCTGGTTCCTGTTCCCAAGAAGACTGCCCCCTCTGGCCCTAGTGATTCCTGTCTTGTTCCCCTCACGTCCCTTGCAGCTAAGGTGCTAGAAAGGATTTTGTTGTCCCACCTGAGACCTCCGGTAAAACCATCTCTCGACCCACTTCAGTTCGCCTACCAGCCCCGCCTGGGGGTGGAGGATGCTGTTATTTATCTGCTGCAGTGTGCTCTTTCACACCTCGATGGCGTGGGAGACACTGTGAGAGTCACATTGTTTGATTTCTCCAGTGCGCTCAACACCATCCAGCCCTGGTCACTGGGTGAGAAGCAGCAGCTGATGGGTGTAAACGTGTCCTTGGTCTCCCGGATTACTGACTACTTGTCGGACAGGCTGCAGTTTGTCCGGTCGGGCAGTGTCCTGTCTGATGTGAGCAGTGTGGGAGCCCCACAGGGCACTGTCTTCTCTCCTTTCCTGTTCACTTTGTACACCAGTGACTTCCAGTACAACTCAGAGTCATGTCAGCTCCAGAGGTTAGATTAGATTAGCTTTATTGTCATTGTGCATAGTACAATGAGATTTAAGCATCACCATCAGTGCAAGAATAATAAAAAATATCGTAATACAATAAAATCAAACAAACAGTATATACAAATGTGCAAATATAAACTGTAAACTGTAATGAGAGTGTCGAAATAATTGTGCAAAATTGCGTATGAAAACTGTGCGTGAAGATGCCAAAGTGCAAGGGGTGGTAATGAGGTAGCGTGTTGACACTGTGGACAGAGAAGTAAACAGCAATATGGATTTTATCTATGTATTTGGGAATTGAGGATGGTCATTGCCTTTGGAAAAAAGCTGTTTATGAGTGTCTTCGTTTTGTCTCTGATGCCCCTGTAGCGCCTCCCAGAGGGCATCAGGTTGAACAGGTCTGAGCCGGGGTGTGAACTGTCTTTGATGATTTTATGTGCCCTAGTGATGTAGCGTGCGGAGTAGATGTCCGTCAGGGTGGGGAGAGGGCACCCAATGATTTTCTGAGCCATCTCTACGACTCTTTGCAGTCTCTTCTTATCCGCGGCTGTGCAGCTGCCAAACCAAACAGTTATGCAGTACGTGAGCAGGCTCTGGATAGATGACTGGTAGAAGGTCAGCAGCAGGCTGGTATTAATTTTGTTCTTCCTGAGGACCCTCAGGAAGTGCAGACGCTGCTGAGCCTTCTTGATGATGGCAGTGGTGTTGGCTGTCCAGGAGAGGTCGGCAGAGATGGTGATGGGGAGGAACTTGAAGGTGTGGACCCTCTCCACGTGCTTCCCATTAATAAGGAGGGGGGTTGGGTCTGCGCCATGTTTCCTGAAGTCGACTGTGATCTCCCTGGTTTTGCTGGTGTTCAGGGTGAGGTTGTTCTCCGAGGACCAGGTTGTCAACTTCAGGACTTCCTCTCTGTAGGCAGACTCATCCCCCCTGGGAATGAGTCCGACCACCGTGGTGTCATCGGCAAACTTGATGATGCAGTTGTTGTTGTGGGCTGGACTGCAGTCGTAAGTGTAGAGGCAGTACAGCAGGGGGCTTAGCACACAGCTCTTGTGGGGCGCCGATGTTCAGTGTGCGGGTGGAGGAGTGGTGGGGCACCGAGTCTTTAAATATGTTCAGCAGGATGCACAAGATTCTCTACGAGTCTGTTGCGGCCAGGACTCTGTTCTTCTCGGTGGTCTGCTGGGGCAGTAGCATAGCTGCCAGGGACAATAGCTGCGTTTATATACCACTATGAATCAGGTAGTTGCGCCCCTGCACCTGATTCTCATTCATTCAATCGACCACAACATACTTAAGCTCTGCACTCAGTGACGCTCAGTGCAAAGTATTGTGTGCGCCACTCGACCTTCCTTACCAAGCATTGTATTTGGACCTGATCTTCTGTCTCCTGACCCTGTTTCTGACTCTGTTTGCCTGCAGCCTGCCCCAAATCTCGCCTAGATTTTGACCACCCCGTCTCCCCCTTTATGATCTTGTGCCTGTTATCGACTCCTGCCTGCCTGACCCTGATTTAGCTTTATGGACTTTTAGCTGAGCTAATAAGCCTGCTGCATTTGGAGCCAGCCGTCTGCCTGTTCTTGTGACATCTATACAATCAACTATGCAAAATCCCATTCTTTCACACAGTCTTCTCTTTATAAACGTTAAACAGGACATAAATCTGCAAACAGTCATGAGCAGATATGGTCAGCCAATTAGGAACTTAGATAATGGAGCAGGTTTGAGGTTCCTGACAGATGTGAAACCCTGGAAAGGTTTTGGTCAGGAAGCCTCAGTTTAGACCTTTCACAGAAGAACTAGCTGAGATGCAGCATGTTGCAAGAGAAGCCAACAACCTCAGTTCGACAACGATAACAGCTCCAGAGAGTAAAGAAATGACTTGAGAACAGAAACTTTACAAATGGCATCACCCAACCACTAACTATGAGTGGAAAAAAAGTTTTTGTGTTATTATTCATATTCTCCAAAAAATGACCAAAATATCATAATTTCTTTCAAACTTATGAGCACAACTGTATAGTGGCCAGTGAATGTAGAAATGTGTTGCTGCACGTGAATACCACATTTTCTTGTTCTTGTTTTTTATTTTTATTTTATATTATCCTTAGTCTATTTTCCCCTCTGCTGTCAGTTGCTATGGTAACGAACAAATTTCCCACGTGTGGGATCAATAAGGTATTTCTGATTCTGATTCTGAATAGTAAATGGTAAAATGGTGTATACTTTTGTAGCACTACCTTCTTTTAAGACCCAAAGCAATTTACAGTCACAGTCCTATTTTACAATGTAGACACACATTCACACACTGCTGCTGGATAACACTGGTGCCAGACACTGCGCCAAGGTTGGTGTCTTGCCCAAAGACACACATGGATGAGCAGGGTGGGAACCGAACCTGCACCACAGCCGTCCCACATATTAAAGACACCAGCAACTCCTCATTCACAGCAAGATTCAGAGTGCTCTTTGACACAATTAGATTTAAATTTCTGGAGCACGTGTTGGCGATTTCACGCCTTGAGGGTTGATAACAGATTATTTGTTGATATAAAATGTGTGTTCTCAGTCAATACTTTATAAAGAGGTGACAAACAAACACATTGGAGCATAAATGTGTTTCATATGTGAGCCATTGCTATGAAGGTGGGTAGTTTCTTTTGTTTTTCTTTTCTTTTTTTAAACCATAAAATGTCTCAAATTTTGCTGTGGAGAATTCGTCAGTGCCTAATGTACAGTTCTATGAAAATGTATGCAAAAGAGTATCTTTATTTTTTGAATAAGAAGTACTAAACATTGGCGCTTTCCACTTAGGATCTATGTAAATGTATTTCTATCTGATTGACATAACTTTTTTGGGGTGTAGAGACCATTACAAATGAGGCCCTCAGATTTGTCCATGCAGATTTGTCCATGAAGTCCATGCACAAGCTCCACATACATTTAACTTTTCATTCAGACGTGCTTTATACCACTCTCAAGCAACAAATGAACAAGAATTTTGTAGTTTCTCCAACATTAGTGTTTTTGAAATTGACCGGAAACATAGAGTAGTAAGAGGGAGGGGGGCTTTTAGCATTTTGATCTTTGACAAAAGAATTTAAAAGAAAATTGAAACGTCTGAAAAAAAACCCTCGCCCAGATACACTTCATCACTGATGAGTCATTTAATCAATGATGAAGAGTCAGAAGAAGCTCAACATGCAGAGAATGATCAACAAATGACAAAACACAGAAAACCAAGAAAATACAAAGTATGGGATACATGTCAAAACAGTTTTTCACAAAGCAACAATCTAGTGTGCAGCTGGAGCTGGTAAAGATGGATGAAAAAGTGGGGGGCACAGACAAGAATGAGAAAAAATGAGTTCAAATAAAAACCTGGGATCACAATAAGTGTATAAGGACTGAATGAGTACCTGGGAGGAAACAGCATCCGTGTAGCTGCTGAGTGTGTCCTCAGAGAACTTAGCAAGCTAAGAGGAGAGGAAAGTCCAGTTACAACATAAGGAGGACTTGCACTTTCTTTGTCAGAGTGTGACTGTGTATAAATCTCTCTCTGTGTGAATGTCTGTCTGTGTATAAATCACTGTATTTTACTGTGTCTGTATAAGACTGTGAATGTCTGTGTGTGACCATCTCTGTCTTTGTGCTACTATCTTAGTCTGTCTGTAAGCTTCTCTATGTGTACATGTTTCGGTCATCCTGTGTGGGACAGTTTCTGTCTATATGTGAGTGAATGTTTGTCTATCTGGGTGAATGTCTCTGTCAAAATGTTTGCCTGTGTCTGACTGTGTAGGTGTGTGATTGTCTCTGCCTGTCTGTGTATTAATGTCTCCGTTTCTATTTGTGTAGGAATGTTTGAATGTTTGAATGTCTCTGTGTGCTAATGTTTTTTATGTGTTTGAGTAACTGTGTGTGTGACTGTCTCCATCTGTGTGTGAGTCCTTTTTGCATCTGTCTGTTTTCTTCTGTTGTTCTGTCTCTGTCTGCCAGGGTGAATTATGTCTTATAAAATCTCCTATCCTGTATTAATGCTGTCCAATCCTGAGGATCTTGTAAGTAACACACTCAAGAGTTTAAGGTTATCTTTATCGCCGCAGGAGGCTCAGCTATATCATGAAGAGCAATCTGAAGTACTTCATTTATTAAAGACACACTTAAATTTTTGCCCTTAAATCATTTTTACATTATACAATGTTATTGTGGAAAACGTTCCCATCAGTGACGTGCGGTCAGGTGAGGCAAGTGAGGCACAGCCTCACCTGTCATAATCGTGATAAAATAGAAAAAAGTAAATTAAGTAAATATTATTTTCCAGTGATCTGTGTTAAATATACAGTTTCAGTCAACTCAACACGTTTTCCACAGTTTCTGAGGAAAAAAATCACCAAATTTGAGTGTTGCGCGATAACAGACGGTGAGGAAACTTCGGGTGAAGCTCTGAAGCCCTGTGCCTCATGTCTGACGGCAGGACACAATGTTAACAGAGACCTGCGCTGAAAACACTGCTGTAGGCCCGTAGAAAAGGCTTTAGGTGAGGCATGCCTCACCAGCAGGGGGCAGACGTGAGCTGACAGCTACTTTGTAGCTACACTGGTGGCGTAGAAACAGAACAGACCGAGGACGTCTTTCTCCACTGAGAGGGAGAAACTCATTAAACTAAAGGAAAAACTGGAAGACCTGTCCAACAGATCATAGAGCTTTTTGTGAAGAAGGATCTGCATAATGACTCAAAAAGTAAGGCCAAACATGTTTTTTTAATATTTGTTTTTTAAAAATTACATGGGAGTAAGTGGAAAAAATGTATATTTTATTTTGATCATTTTCACAGACAACATTTGATAACACTGATTAAAGCACCAGATTTCGAAGTTGGAAAAATACCAGAAATAGTTACTGAGGGTCAAATGTGTGCTGAACACATCTGTATACTTTCATTTGTTTACAGTACATATGAATAATTTACACAAGAAGAGTGTTCTATTCATGTCTATAAAAGAAATATTCTGTGTAGGACAAATATTTTCTTGTGTGTATTTTATAAGCTGTTAGCTGCCATTGGATGAATGGTGAAATATTCTTTCATAGTAAATCTGACTCCAGAGCCAGTGCTTTACCAGCCATCAACCTCACCGCACGTCACTGAGCTACATAGGGATCATTCTCATACTCAATCTAGGGGATATCCCAAACAATTGATAAATAATTCCTTTTTAAAAGTGTACATGTTTATCTTTTTTTAGGAACTTATTCTTTTAATTTAGACTGCTGTATCAATGTGTGGTACAGCTGCAAAAAGTTAATATCTTCAAAGAGATGGGCAGACAAGATTAATGGAACTTTTCTTTCACATTCAGGAGCAAGGAAGCAAACACATTTCGTCTGGAAAGAGAGCTTACACTTCTACCACAGGGAGTTCTCTCTGGTTCCACCTGACAGGGGCACTGCAACAGGAGGTGCAGAGCAGTCATATTATCCAGCAGTTTCTTCCTACATGTCATTGAACACTAGGGATGGGTACCGTGCCCCGGTATTGAACCAGCCCCGGGCCCGCATTCTTCAAGACCGCAGTATCGTTAAGATCTGACCTGAACGGTTCTGCTATCGGTACTGGAGAAGTTACTTTTTCTTTTTTTTTTTTTTTTTTTGTGTCCCACAAAATATAAACGTTATCTGCCATATTTAACTCACCAAGTCACTCAATTTTGCGTTAATTATAGATGATGATATTAATTTCGGTATTCTCGTTGAAGCGGAGAGCTCTGTCTGTCTATTTGTGTCTATTTGTGTCTGTTGTTCAGACAGCACGCGCCGCGCGCGCACACAAGACAAGGCAGCGCACACACAATCAGTGGCGATCTTGTAGGGGACACATGCCGCCCTAGACTAAGAACTAACGTTTCTGCGTAAAAATTATTAAGTTTGCCGACCATCCTGTCACCTTGCTACTACGATGACCGTATGTTGCGCTGTTTGTGCAGAACAGGCTGGGGCAGCGGGAGGGGGGATGGGGGGGGCGTTGCACGCGGAGTATACAAAAAATAGGTAGAGAGGCGGCGCTTAGACTCACCGCTTATGATTCCAGACCCGCGACAAACTATCAGCTGCTTTCTAATACTTAATAATAATTAATAACTAATGATAGTTGTCATCCGTAAAATTAATATCATTTATTGGGTTTACTGGATTTAAAGAAAAATAAATGGAGTTGGCAAGATAGAAAGGAGTCTGCATCAAAGTGAATTTGTTTCCCTCATTTAACTTAATTCTGGTGTTTGACAGACAGAAAAGTCTATTCAAGGTTGTGGAAAATGGACAAAAGATCAAATGAAACATCAAATTCATAAATAATGAAAACAATTAGATTAAATAATTAAATAAATATCCTGTCTGGAACATTCTCATGTATAAAGTAAAATGTTTTGTTAAAAAAAACAATGTTGTTGCATAGTGAGGAAATAAAACACTTTATGTTCTTAATTTGTTATTTATTTATTTTTTTCCGTCCTCAAAAAGTATCGATAAGAGTACCGATAAGAGTACCGGATCGATAAGCAGTATTGATAAGAGTAGTAGTATCGTTAAAACCTCAACGATACCCATCCCTATTGAACACTCTCAAAGAAAATCTATTTTTGACAAATGATTTCATTATTGAGTTTAGATAAATCAACGGAAAAGTGTAATACTCAAATCCGCAATTATATTAAATTACTATACAAAATTTAATAATTATAATCTTTTTATTAATTTATTTTAGTTCCACCTAGATGTCTCTCTGTTTCACCAACGCAATACAATCTGGCTTTTTTTTCCTTCAGTTTCCAGACTCATCTAAGAACAGAGGAAGTGTGTATGGATCCTCACCAGGCCAGCTGGTGATACACGGTTGAACTCCGCCAGCACTCGAGCCTCCCCAAAGGCGTTCACCAGCACCCACATCACAGGGAAAAGCAGGGGCAGTATGGGTAGGATGCCCATCACCTGTTCAAAAAGAATTTATGGGAGATTTTGATTTCATTTTGGCAGCATGCACCTCGCTTATCGAGGAGGATGGCCTCTACCTGAAGCTGGATGAAATTATATCGGGCAGGTGTGAGGCTGGGGGCATTGCAGAAGAAACGCACGGCATTCACAACCAGGAAGACCACCTGGAGGAGAAACTGTGAATTATAGGCTTTGATAAAAGCATCACTGTGAGCATGCAATAAGTTATCGTCTCACCAGAACCACAGGACACACACGCTTCATGATGATGGACTGAACAGTGAACCGCTCGTTGTCAAGGACAGTGACAGGCCGGGACAGGGCAAAATCCAGACTACTCCTGTGGGAGGAACCAAACAAACACTAGTATGTCATGCGGTGTTCCAATTCATTGTAAATCACTGACATTAATCTCAGACACCTGAGATAATTAGTTTGCCAGGTGAGTTCAGTTAAAGAAAAAAACTACTAAAGAAGGACGTTCCAGGTTATTAGGCAGACCAACATTTTCGAGCAATATGTGAAAGAAAAAGGATCTCTCTGCTGCTGAAAAGTGTGAAATACTTAAATGCCTTGGACAAGGTATGAAAACCCTGGATATTACACAAAAACATTAGTATGAACATTGTACTATAAAGAGATTTGTGGCTGATTCAAAGCACACACAAGTTCATGCAGTTAATGGCAGAAGGAGGAAGGTTCCTGCCAGACAAATACATCGGATTAAGAGAGCAGCTACTAAAATAACAAGCACATATTTGAAGCTTGTGGTGTCGAAACATCAAGGAGTAGGTATGCAAACCTTCGTAAATCTATTTGGCAACCCCTAAACAACACACACAAGCAGAAACAGCTGCAGTGGGCCCAGACACACATGAAGACTAATTTCTAAACCAGGGGTGTCAAACTCATTTTGGTTCAGGGGCCACATTCAACCCGTCTGATCTAAAGTGGGCCAGACCAGTAACATAAAGGCAAAATAACAGCTTTGTTTTTGTTAGTTTACTCAATTGAAAAACATGCCTCAACCAACATGGTAGCCTAATCATTTATTATTACACATTCATTCACAGAGATAAATGGATCTTAAAAAAAATCAATTTCACTGAAAAAAAAAAGGTCTATTCAATTTTATATTACTTAATATTTGACATCTGACACTGAATAAATCCCGATAATAAACTCAAGAGGGGCTACGCCAAAAAAATGACACACCCCGCCTAAAAAAAGCTCTCCATTTTTCCTGGAAAGCTCAGCAATCCAAATAATAATATTATATCTATTATTATATCATTATATATTTTTACATCTGACACTGAAGCAATCCTGATAATAAACTCAAGAGGGGCTACAGAAAAAAAATGCCTAAAATGTAAATGTCCAAACCATTAACCATTAAAAATAAGCTAAATTAAACTTGCAAACATTTGTGAACATACGAATTTGGAATTAACCTTGCTAAAAAGCATCTAAAAAAGCCAGCACAGTTCTGGAAAAACATTCTTTGGACAGATGAAACCAAAATAAACTTCTACCAGAATGATGGCAAGAGTTGCCAGTTGTCTGAATTGTACCGTTCTCCTCCAAAACCAGACGTCCATCAGATTACCAGATGGAAAATCATCTCAACTGTTCTAGAGTCCAGTAATGATGTACTGTAACACTGCTGCATCCCACACTTTGCATTGCACTTGGTGATATGTGGCTTTGAGGCAGCTGCTAAGCCATGGAAACACATTCCGCGAAGCTCTCTGTGTTCTGTACTTGAGCTAATCTAAAGATCACGGGAAGTTTAGAGCTGTATAGCAATTGATTGCGCAGAAAGTTTGTGACCTCTTTGCCCTATGCGCTTCAGCATCCGACGACCCTCTCCGTCAGTTTACGTGGCCTACAACTTTGTGGCTTAATTAGTGTTGTTCCCAGACGTTTCCATTTTGTTTTGATTGGGCAGACAGTGGAGGCTGCATGGTGGCGTGTAGGTTAGCGCTATTGCCTCACAGCAAGAAGGCCCCTGGTTCAAGTCCACGCTGCAATTCACTGAGCTCCTCAGAGCGGCCCATTCTTTCACAAATGCTTGTGGAAACAGTCTGCATGCCTGAGTGCTTGTTTTATGCACCTGTGGCCAGGCCAAGTGATTAGGACACATGATTAGGTTGTGTGGGTGAGTGTTGCAGTGCATCAGGAAAGGGTGGTCCCCACAACTGATGACCACAAAATTTGTACCCACAGAAAATGGAAACCAGCAGGGGTGTGTGCGGATGGATGGATGGAATTCAATTATACTTTTTTAAACCCACAAGGGGAAATTTAAGTTCCAGTTCTACTCGATCAAGATCAGACGTACAACAACAGAAATGCACACACATTTCGAAGTTGACTTAGGTCTTGCAGCCGTGACGTATGGTGTTTCATGACTGCCATTAATTGAACGAGCGCAAAGCTAACTGAGCGAGTGTATTCAGGAACTGAGTGAGCAAACCTTACAACTGTGCAAGCGCAATGCTAATCGAGCGACCCCACATTTTACAACTGCACGGTTGCAATCCTAACTGAGCGGCGATCCTGCGCGCTCGCTGGGTTTGCGCACAGTGTTCAGGGTGTTTTTGTCACGTGGGGGTGGTAACCTATCTGGTTGATCTGGTTGATTGGCCGAAATTTGCATGTCAAATCTGGCGAGGCAGCAGGGTGGGACTATCATTTCTTAGGGCAGGGGTGGCTAACATACGTCTCTCTGCCTCTTATTGTATTTTCTATATACTGTACTTTCACGACCATAAGGTGCACTGGAAAGTCTAAAATTTTCTCCAAAATGTACGGAGCACAATGTGTTGTTGTGTAACTTCGGTAAAGAGGACCTAGGACAGGGGTCGGCAACCCATGGCTCCGGAGCCACATGTGGCTCTTTCATCCTTCTGTTGTGGCTCCCTGTGACTTTGGAAAATAATTAGTATTTTATAAAAATTAAATTTTATTTTTGTTTGTTCATTTTTCATGGCATTTCAAAGGCGCTGCTGGCTCCATACGAAGCACGTGCGACGTAAAAAACAGCTTCCTTAATGAATGTGGTTTTCTGCCGGGAACTTGACGTGCCGCGGGGCAGAGAGCAATTCTCTGATGACAGAGAATTTGCGCTTCGTGTTTTTAAACACGCATGTGTGCAGTGATGCATGTTTCTTCAAGGACATGAGTGTAGATCGCGGGACAGAGAAGATTTAAAAAAAAAGGGTACTTCTCAAAAATCCACCAGCCAATCAAAATCCTCACCGAAAAGTACAGGACTTGATTGACATGCAGAATGGCCAATCGGACATCCTCTGACACATACGTCACTGCAGACGCGAGTTTAAATTCACTCAGCGCAAACTCTGTCTTCAGAACGTCTTTTTCTGCCCATCATGTCCCCGGTAGAAGACCAGCAACCGGAGTGTTTATATTGAAGCCGCCCTGCGTTTTTCCTCCTGCTATCAGCTCTGCAGTTCTCCCCAGATAAATCCGAGCTCATCAAGGAAGCTGCGAGGCAAGCGCTTCATACGGAGCCAGCAGCGCCAAATGCCTCATAATATGCCACGCTCCCCGCATTGCACCGTTTACAGCAGAGCATGACTACGATGGTCGCTGCTTTCTGTCTTTGTAACAAAACGCTTCGTCTGCTAATACAAAAGTATCTTTATGTAAACTCACTGTGTAGTTTTTAATCATCAGCACATAAACAATAATGTTCAAATAAACATGAAACTAATAAACATGACGATGGAAAGAAAGAAGTCCTTTTTTTTTTTATCTTTTCTGGCCCGCGATGTACACTCATGTCCTTGAAGATCAATCGTGAGGCGCTGTTGGACACCATGGCGTGAAGACGTGTTTCCCGAGGCTCCTCAGAGCAGCAACATAAATATTTTTTTAAAGCACATTAATCCCATTTTATTCCTTTTTTCTACCAGCCTGAAGCATTCTTTTTTGATGCTGTAAGTAACCAAGAGGCCCATAGCCTAACTTTTCGAGCCAGGAAGAGCCCTTTTTTTTCCCCCTTTACTTTTGGGGCAGGCCGCTACAGAGGCGCAGCATTTTCCTTCGGATTCCCGGTCGGTTAGCAGTGCTAGCCTCAGCATGTTCCTCTGACTTGGATCCCATAAACAACCTTCACAATGTAACCGGCCCCCTACGACTTCACAATCTTCCACCGGGACAGCTGCTGTGTGAGTTACGCATGAGAAGCAAATACGGAACTTTTTTCTAAAACTTGGCCGTCGCAGCTAAAGCTAATCACATCCGTGCCAAGCTAGTGGCGACTTCACTGGGGAATTCATTCGATTTGCATATTCGCATCTGCGGCCGAAATGGGAGATAAAAAAAAACTTCGAAAGAAACGAGCACAATCTGAGGCGAGTGGTTCCCAGCGGCAGACTCCTGACCGGGGCTCTGTGTCCGAGGCTCATGTGGATGCAGTCATGACGGCGGCGGGCGACGGCGAACCCAATGCGGGTGCGCCGCTCAATGAAGCCACATTTACCAGGGCTCTGGAGGTTTTGAAGTGGGACATTTGTGATAAGCTGGACAGTAAGATCGATGCAGTTACTCATACGTTGCGGTTTGAAATCTCATCCGTGAAGGAGGAGTTTAAAGCTGCTGTATCTTCCTTACAAGCCACGGTCAACTCTCAAGGAGCCACCATCAAAGATCTGGAGGTCTCAGCCACAACATGCAGTGATGACCTGAGCTCTCTGCAAGCCACTGTGAAAACTCTGAAGGAGGAGGTCAAACACCTGCAAACCAAATGTGAAGATCTAGAAGGAAGATCACGCCGTAACAACATCCGTCTGATTGGTGTTCCAGAGGGAGCGGAATCCCCCGATCCCAGGGAATTTACCTCCCAACTGCTACAGGATCTATTGAAATTGGATGAACCCCCCCTGCTGGATCGTGCTCACAGAGCTCTTGGCCCAAAACCCAAAACAGGGGCCCCCCCTAGACCTCTGCTGGTCAGGGTGCACTATTTTCACATTAAAGAAAAGATGCTACGTCAGGCGGGGGCCAACACACCTCTCCTTTTCCAGGGCAAAAAGATCTCCATCTTTCCTGACTTTACACCTGCAGTGGCCAAGAAGCGCTCAGAGTTTACCAGTGTCAAGCGTCTACTGCACACCTGTCCGGGTGTCAAATTTGGTTTGTTCTATCCTGCAGAACTGAGAATTACCCTTCCGGACGGGGTGGTGCGTAAGTTTACTGAGCCATCAGCAGCTACTGACTTTGCCAATAAGATTCTGGGAAACTCTACCTCCTAAGATGCACAACCACTTTTCATCTCAATAAGGTTTATGTGCAGGCTGCGTAATTTTTGTTTATTTTCTAAGCTTTTATTTCCTAACAATTTTTTCTTTCCTTATTTCTAATATTATTCTGTTTATCTATGTTATTTTCTAGTTGTATATATTTATATATGTATGTACATATATTTATATATATATATATATACATATATTTTTCTACTTGTTTATATTTTCATAGTATTTTTTTAAGCTTTAATTAAAAGAGGGGTGCCTTTTCTCTTTGTTTTTATTTTTTTATTTGTACTGAAAAAAACACAATTTATACTTGTATCTGTTGCTGCTCTGAGCCGACAGGAGCCGGAGCGCTGCTGGGACTTCAAGAGGTGCGAAGGAAGTGCCTAGTAGTTTGTAATAAGAGGGGTGCGCGCATCTTGATTGGGAAGATGCTTCAGCATTTTGGGGTATGTTTCTTTGTTTGTTTTTTTTGGTTTTTGTTTTACTGTTTTGTTTCTCTTGGTCTTCAGATGTTTATCTTGTTCAGTGTCATACTTTATATATTACCTATCGTTTTGTTATGAGTAGCACAAGTAGCCAGCCAGCAGGTCGCTCTTATAAGTTTTGTAGTTGGAACTGCAAAGGTTTAAATCAGCCTATTAAAAGGAGCAAAGTTATTCGCCATCTGCAACATATGGGTGCTGAGATTGTATTCCTACAAGAAACACACTTGAAAATCTCAGACCACTCAAGGCTCCGTAGAGGTTGGGTGGGCCAGTTATTTCATTCTACATTTCCGTCAAAAGCCCGTGGTGCTGCCATATTAATACATAAATCTGTTCCTTTTGTTCCCTCCAGCGTTATTGCTGACCCTAATGGTAGATACATTATTGTAAAAGGAAGCATATTTAACACTAAATTCATTTTTGCAAATGTTTATGCACCCAACTGGGACAATCATAACTTTTTTAGTTCCTTTTTCTCTAAAATTCCAGATTTAACTTCCTATTTCCTTGTTCTTGGGGGGGACTTTAATTGTTGGCTTGGTCAACTAGATCGATCTTCAAATAAGCCTAGCAGACAATCAAATTCATCTAAAGTTATTAATACTTTTCTTCAGGAATTTTCAGTTATTGACACATGGCGTTTTCTTAATCCCTCACGCAGAGAATATACTTTTTTTTCCCCTGTACACCACACATATACTCGCATTGATTATTTCCTTTTAGATAGCCGGCTTGTGTTGCATATTCACTCTTGCTCCCATGATGCTATAGTCATATCTGATCATGCTCCAGTGATTTTAGACCTGGCAGTTGGCAGAAATTTCTCATTTCCTCCATGGCGCTTGAACACACGACTACTTGCAGATGAAAAATTTACAGCCTTTGTGGCATCTAAGATAGACCTCTTTATTGCCACTAACGTCACACCAGGTATATCTCCCTCCCTTCTGTGGGAAACTTTTAAAGCTTTCATCAGAGGGCATATCATATCCTATGCTGACTATGAGAGGAGGCAGAGGAGGGCAAAGGTTTTGGAGATCACCACGCGAATATTACAACTTGATGAGCTTTATGCTGCCTGCCCATCACCCGAGGTGTATAACGACAGGTTGTCTTTGCAGGCTAGGTTCGACCACTTATCATCAGCTCAAGCTGAGGAATCTTTACTTAAATCGCAACACTCTCAGTACGAGTACGGAGACAAGGCTAGCAAATTACTCTCCCATCAGCTTCGAAGTGCAGCAGCAGCGCATCTCATTCCCCAAATTCAGACACCAGATGGAGTCTCCACAGATCCTCAAATAATTAATAACCAATTTTGTGAGTTCTATTCATCACTTTACACCTCGGAGTGTACACCCAGCACTGCATCCTTGGACTCCTTCTTTAATTGTCAGAATTTTCCCGTAATTGAATATACATATAGCGATCAATTAGAGGAGCCCATAACGACTGAAGAAATTTTGCAGGCTATAAATAAGATGCAATGTTCTAAATGTCCGGGTCGGGATGGGTTCCCTGTTGAGTTCTACCGAAAATTCATGCCTAAATTGGCACCTCTAATACTTAATATGTTTAAACACTCACTGGAAGTGGGTTCCCTCCCATTATCTCTCCGACAAGCAACTGTATCCCTTATCCTGAAAAAGGACAAGGATCCTTTATCCTGTGGCTCATATCGCCCTATCTCCCTATTAAATGTGGATTATAAAATTCTTGCCAAACTTCTAGCTTTGCGTATTGAGGGAATTTTGCCATCAGTGATTAGTCCGGACCAAACAGGATTTATGAAAGGGAGATATGCCTTTTCCAATCTCAGACGGTTGTTTAATGTTTTCTATAACTCTTCAGACACCATCGAGCCTGAGTTTGTCATAAGTCTAGATGCTGAGAAGGCTTTCGATAGAGTTGAATGGGATTACCTTTTCTACGTCTTGGAGAAATTTGGATTTGGTAAAATGTTCACTTCTTGGGTCAGGCTTTTGTATACCTCCCCACTTGCCTCAATCAAAACAAACAACACTCACTCTGAATTTTTTCCTCTTTTTAGAGGTACGAGGCAGGGATGTCCTTTATCGCTATTGCTCTTTGCTATTGCTATAGAACCTTTGGCCATCTCACTTAGATCCAACAGCCAGTTTGCTGGAGTAACAATAAATGGAATGGAACAGCAAATTTCATTATATGCTGATGATTTGCTTCTTTACATATCGAAGCCCACTCTCTCTTTTCCCACTCTGCTCTCAACTCTTCACCAGTTTAGCCTTATTTCAGGCTATAAGCTGAACCTTGGAAAAAGTGAACTTTTTCCTGTGAATGTTGCTGCTCAGGCATATCCAACTGCCGTTCTCCCATTTCAGGTTTCACTAGATAGTTTCACATACTTGGGGGTGAAGGTTACCAGGAAATTTGAGAACCTTTTTAAGTCAAATTTTGACGCACTCTTAATCAAAATTAAGAGTGATTTGGACAGATGGTCGCTACTTCACCTGTCAGTAGCTGGCCGAATTAATACAATCAAAATGAACGTGCTCCCAAAGTTCTCTTTTCTTTTTCAATGTGTCCCTGCCTTTATCCCAATCTCTTTTTTCTGTAAGCTTGATCAGACTCTGTCTAGATTCATTTGGAACAACAAGCCTCCTAGAATTAGAAAAACATACCTCCAACGACCCAAGTGTGCAGGAGGGATGCCCTTGCCAAACTTTATGTTTTATTACTGGGCATGCAATTTTTGCGTCATTAGGTATTGGCTACAGGCAGATGACTTAGAGGGTGCCCCAGCGTGGCTGAGCCTTGAGGTCTCTTCTTGTGTCTCGTCTTCATTAAAATCACTAATTTATGCTCCTAAGCAATTACCGAGCCCTGAATATCACAATAACACTGTTATCAAGGTCACATTGAAAATTTGGTATCAATTTAGACGTTACTTTAAAATAAAATCTCTTTCCTTACAATTCCCCATTGCAAAAAACCCTTCATTTCGGCCCTCAACAGTGGATGGAGCATTCTCCGTTTGGGTCTCCTTGGGTATCAGATCACTCAAGGACCTCTATATTGAGGGCACGTTTGCCTCCTTTGAACAACTTACTTCCAAATTCGGTCTTCCAAAGAACCACTTTTTCCGCTACTTACAAATCCGTAGTTTTGTCAAGGAAAACACTCACCAGTTTCCATCCAGACCACCCGACCATGATTTTGACAATCTTCTGATTCCACCACCACTATCAAAAGGGATGATATCATGTCTGTATGAGAGGATATGTTTAATGTGCAAGTCTTCTACTGCGACGATTAAAATGGCATGGGAACAGGATTTGGGTTTTGGGATCCAGGACGACCTTTGGGACAAAATCCTGAAGCGTGTCCATAGCTCCTCACTGTGTGCTAAACATGGATTGATTCAATGTAAAGTTTTGCACCGAACACACTGGACTAAATCTCGACTCTCTCGGATATACCCTGACATTAATCCTGAATGCGACCGTTGTCACTACTCCCCCGCCTCTTCTACTCACATGTTTTGGTCATGTCCATCACTTGCACAATACTGGACTAACGTCTTTGGATTCTTATCGCAGACCCTTAAATTGCCCCTCAAACCTGAGCCGTTAACAGCCTTGTTTGGGGTCATCCCCAATATGACAAACTTGCCAACACTACAATCTGACTTTGTGGCATTTCTCACTTTTTTGGCAAGACGCAGGATTTTGTTGTGTTGGAAGTCTCCCTCTCCTCCTACGTTAGAAATCTGGATTAAAGATGTTTTGCACTACAGTAAACTTGAAAAGATTAAATTTACTCTACGTGGCGCCACGGGCAAGTTCTTTAAAATTTGGAAACCCTTTTTTGGACATGTTAACACCTTACAATCACGTAACATACCCACCTAGCTGGCTCTCATTTTCCCAAAAAATATACTTTTAGGTATTTTGGTTATTTTGCTTGTGCTTGCTCGTTGTCACTTTAAAATATCACTGATCTGAACTCTTTGCTCTTTGTACATGAAGACCTTTTTTGGTTTTTTTTTTTTTTTTTTTTTGTGTGTGTGTGTGTGTGTGTTCTAACGCTTTTCACATCTATTCGTGATCCCTGGAGAGTTTCTTTTGTCATATCACACGTGTTGTGCTGCCATCTTAATTTTTAATTTTAATTATTAATTACTACTGTTATAAGTTTTTGATTTATATCAGGCTTAGTGATGGGATGTGTATCGCCTTTCTGTTTGGGTATTTTTTTTTTTTTTCCTTTTGTTTTTGGTAATGATAGGGGGAGGCAAAAAAAAAAGTGTAACCATTGTTGTTATTACATGTTTACATTGCTGCTCTAAAACCCAATAAAAACAATTTGGAAAAAAAAAAAAAAAAGAAGATCAATCGTGATCGACGTAATGAGCACCCTTGATATAATATATACATGCATAATATATATAATGATGTCAAAATGGGTTGTGGTCCCAAATGGCTCTTTGAGTAAAAAAGGTTGCCGACCCCTGACCTAGGAGAAGACAGCATGAGAACGGAAAGGAGGTAAGTGAGGACGTGAAAGAAGACCCCCCCCCCCAATAGTACAAAGGTGCAGGTATGTACACGATACAGAACAACATCGTTTTGGAAACCCTGAAAATGGTGCCTGCAAAGAGATACGAATATGAAGCACAGTTTAAACTGCAAGCAATCAGCTACGCGGAAGAACATAGGAGCAGGTGCCAGAGAATTTAAGATGAATGAATTTATGGTTTGCAAGTGGAGGAAGCTGGAAAATGAACTCTGACTAGACAAAGGATGTAGCTGAGTTTCCACGGAAACAGGGCGAGGTTGCCCATGTTGGAAGATCGACTCGAGTGCAGCAACTTTCAGCGGATTACAATGAAAAGCTGTCCCTTTTCCGCTCCTTTTACTGGGAAGCAGCACCGGTCAAGTTACGCCACAATCTGTGAATGAATTGCAGATGCTTGGGCTAACGTTTTTCTGCTTGCACTGTTGTTCAAGCTTTCGCAAAAGGTGGCATCATTCATGAGGAGCTGCACAACAACAAGAAAGACTATGACTATGACGAAAGGTAACTTGGCGTGTTTTATAGAACTTTAGCCCAGCTGCTCATTTCAAATACAGAAGATGAGGAGTTTGATGGATTCTTGGGTGGTGATCAATGACTGAAAAATAAAAATAAATCACATCCAACTCAGTTTTGCTCCTGCTACCTTTTTAAAACACACACTAGCATGCATGTTTTACCGGTATGTTTTAACTTTAAATACAGAAAAAACCTCCCGTAACTGAAACTGCGCCCTTTAATCAAGTGCTGTTGGATTGTAAGAAGAGGAGTGTGTCATTGAAAATAATATGGCCCTATCTGTGTGTGCATGTCTTGGCAGGTCAGTGCGTGGTGTGGCTCTTTGACTATCACAGTTGAAAATTTCGGCTCTTTGTGTCAAGTTTGTTAGCCACCCCATTTTAGAGGCTTTAATAGCATAAAAACGATGGATGTAACATGGATTAAAACGTTAACCAACGACCCAAGACCAAGGTAAGAAAGTGCAGCGGGTTTTTTTGTGCTATAAGTTTTTCTCATGTGAAAAATACTGAATTCGTTAACGTTTTAATCCACGTTACATCCGCCGGTTTTTTTTCTTCTATTTAAACCTCTTAAAAATATTAAAGTCCCGCCCAGCTGCCTTGACATTTGACATGCAAATTTGGCCAGTCAGATCAATCAGGAAGGTTACCGCCCCCAAGTGACAAAGACCCCCCCTGAACACCGCCCCCAAGTGACAAAAACACACCCTTAACTCAGGATTGCAACCGTGCAGTTGTAAAATGTGGGGTCGCTCGGTTAGCATTGTTGTTCCTGAATACACTCACTCAGTTATCTTCGCGATTGTTCAATTAATGGCTGGGGGGGGGGGGGGGGGGGGGTGTCATTGGTGACAAAAAAGTCGTATCTTGACACTGGATACAATGTGTAGATACAAGAAAAAAAACTACACCGTTCAACACAAGCTCAGTGAGCCAGGCACATTCATCCAGACAGCACAGAGCAGGGAGGGGGGTAGTAGAAGAGCCGAGGTCAAGCAGGGGATGAGTTGCAATTATGGATGGATGGATGAGAGAGAGAGAGAGCGAGAGAAAGAGAGAGAGAGAGAGTCTGGAATTAACCCTTCAAGAACATGGAAATGAAAATGTGAAAGCTTAAAAAGAACGTCAAAATGCTTGAACTCACAGATTTGAAATAAAACAAATTGTTTCATGTTCGAAGCAGAAGGACATTGTTCCTACCTGACAGGGTCCAACACTGGCGTGCGGACCACTTTGAAAAGGCGGTACTGGAGGGGACACTGGACTGCCTTTTTTTCTGTGGTCCGAGGGGAAGGAGGGGGGGAGAAGGGGGGGAACAGATCTCCTGGTTCCAACACGATGTGATCATTGTCCTGAGAAAGAAAAACATGAGCAATGAGTGATCTCGGCTAACCAGCGAGTCATCTGTAAAGCTAGATAAGGTCTTTCATTGCGTTGTTCTAAGGCAGGGGTGGCGAGCACGAGGCTCGCGAGCCACATGCGTCTCTTGGCCAATGAGCGTGCGGCTCTTTGAGTCTCATCATATTTTCTATATACTTTGCCTCATTTCATATTTTATTACCTCTTAAACCACACTCAAACCATCAGAGGGTATTGAAAATAAATAATAATTAATTATAAAAGTAATTTGGCAGTGTGTGTGTGTGTGTGTGTTTGATGCTGCTCCCAACACATACGTGACCGCCAATCATTTGCGCAGGTTCTGCCCAAAGTCGGAACACATCGATAAAGATTTGATGTGCGTGCAGACTGTTACCCTCATGGTTAAAATGGAGAAATTCAGAGTATAAGATAAACACAGGACGTTTCTGGAAGAACGGGAAGATTCTTACTTTTTACTGAACAGAATGGAAAGTCACGATGTTTATCATTATGAGCTTCTGGAAAGCAGTAAAATTGTTCATGGCAGAAAAGAACAAAACGTATCCCGGAGAAAATTAAAACTCTTCTTGATCATCTGACACAAATTGTCTCCTTTATGAACAAGTTGAAGCTTTTCAAAGCGCACATTCTAAACAGCAATCATCCCACTTTCCTTCTTTGCGGAGCTCACAGCAGAAAGCTGCAATACAAATGAATAAAGCGCAGAACGTGACGCTGCTGCTGAACAAAAACGACCGCAGATCACTTTTCTCATGGATTTAATGCAGAGACTGACTGATGAGATCCACGCTGGTCACTGATGAGGCAGCGAGAGAACCGGAAATAAATGAGCAGAAATCTCTGTGAAAGAAGGCCCTGTTATAATTTGGAGAACAGACATCGGTCCGTTCTGACCGACACTCATGTAAAGGAGCTGATCAGAGAGGCTACAACTGGCCTGTGGGTTAGCCCCGCCTTCAGCCCCTAAGACTCATGGGAAGTGGGGAATTTTCAGTGTAAAACCATCAGCCAGGTAGCTGTCAGCAGAAGAGACCTGCATGCCATTTGGCTGAATGAGTGTGAGCAGGAAGGAGGTGGCGTGAATAACGCAGCCAGTTAAATTATAACTCAGCACTTGTTTGATTACTCCTAAATATGAACTGACTCATTGCAATGTATTAATTTTTAATAAATTATTTGCTTTTGATTCAAATGTCAGTCATTCGATTTTAAATTTAAAAACATATAAAAGCAAGATATTCTAATAAACGTCAAAATTAATTTAAGTTGCACACAACTGAAATGTAATGTATCTAATGTGTTTATTGTGAATATGAATCACTCAGACACCAGGGGCCTGTTGCACAAAAGTAGGATAAGGGATTAAGCCAGGATATCTTGGTGATCCTGGCTCAATTGATCCCCAATCCGGTTGCACTAAAGCTGGATAGGGGGCAGGAGGATATATTATGGTATAAATTACCATGGAGATTTATTCTCCATGGTAACATTAAAGAATAGTTTTCAAGAATATTTATTATTTATTTAAAGAATATTTATTATTTATTTATTCTAGCCTGCTCCAGACCAGGCTAAATTCCAGGATCTATTTAATCTCATCCCTAATGTCAGTCAGCAGTCGCCACAAATGGAAACCAATAGTTATTTCACTGCTCACTATACATTGTTATCACATATAACTAGACCCACTGTCATTATTTAAACGTTTGTGATCATTAATTTCTATCATTTTGGATAAATAATGAGTTTTAGATGATGTGGCTATCATTAGATAATTTACAGTTTCCGACAGACTATAAGGCTATAAATAAAATGATAGATTATTAGGGCCACAGAGGGAAAGAAAAGACAAGTCATAATATTGTAACCAGTTGTTTAAATGAGGACAGTTGTGAAAATGACAGATGTGGGGCATTTCGTGAAATTGTACTGCAGTATGGTTTCATAAACAAAGACATGCTGATGTGCCAGAATATGAAGTATCACATTGTCATAACTATCAAAACTGTCAAAAGAATATGTTGCTTTTCTGCAGAAAGAACCAGCCTCATAAATGTATGACCTTTTTCCTCAGTGGGGCCCTAGTACTCTGTCATATAAACAAATACACATTCCATATAAATATAAAAACACAATGTGTAACATTATGTTCCTTTATTGAATAAGGACAAAACAAAGCAGGTAAACTACACTCAAAAACGTTCACTTTGAATGAACAAAAAAAAATTATGGAAATGATTTCCACATGAGATAGCATTACTTGAACAAAAATGAATCATATTGGTCCTACTTAATGTACTTAGGTTCAAACTAATACATTTAAGTTGATTCAATCTAAATACTGCAGTTGGACCCAACTTTAAATTATTATTGTTGCTCACTCTCAAAAGAAAAAAGTTGATCACACTTAATTGAATCACTTCAATTGGTCACACCTAATTAAATTAAGTTTATTCAACTTAAATTTGTATGACAACCCAACACAATTTGTGTTGATCTAACTTAAATTTATATTTTTTGCCTAAATTTTATTTATACATCTGACATTGATAATGTTTTCCAAAATTACAACCAATGGATCTTTTAATTTTCACATTAAAGACGTGAATTACACAGCAAAGTCCCACATCATCAAGACAGGAGCCCAAATAATACTCTGTCTTAAGTTTTGTAACATTAACATTTTGCCGCACAAGGGGGTTGGTCATCATCCTCTCCCACACTCTAACTCATGGTGCAGAAAAGAAATAAACATAATAGTTTAAATCACTAGTTAAAACAGAGTAAAACAGCTGGATAATAAAACCCATGGACAAAAACTCACACTTAGACCCCAATCTGCCCAGATAGACAAAGAAAATGGTATCCCACAATTCCTTGCGATTACTAATGTATCCAATTTAATGGTATCATGTTGGATCAACCTGATTGAAATTAGGAACTTTTAAATAGATTATTTTTATGTACAATCGACATGATTCATTCATGTAAGATTTACAAACATAACATTTTCTGGTTGAAATGACAAGTTATATTTTCGTAAACTTAATTGGCTGGTAATTTCCTTTGTTTCAGTGTGCTTTATCACTGTGGCGGTGTTGCCTTTCTTCTTAATTATATCTTTTACCTCCTCGTATGCCTCCATGAGGATTTGTGCTTCGGACGGGGAAAAGGACGCGGCTCTAGTTGCCATGGTAAATCAGTTAATCTGTGATCTGTGGCGGGATCTAGTTGAGTGAGCCATTGGGCGCGCACCTATCCAGGATTGGTTTCACCTGGCTTGATGAATCTGTGTCTGCTCATCCTGGCTTGGTCTTTATGCAACCAATTAAGCCTGGATGCAAAGGTTTAGGCTTCATTGAGCTAAGCTCAGTAATTTAACCCGGATGTCTTAATTCTACTATTGTGCAACAGGCCCCAGAAGGATGCTCTGTCCAGATCTTTGTGTATATGTTGAGTTACAAAGAATTACCAGTTAAATACTGATGGATGAACGGTGAAAATATTCAGTTTTTATCATCGTAAATCTGACTTCAGAGGAGTCAGTGCCTCTCCAGCATCAACCTCACTGCACGCCACTGAGTGGTTGTGTGTGTCAAAGAAAAGAGTGAGATAAAGAGGGAGAGTGTGTGTGTGGAGGGGGTATCTGACCTCCAGGGTCGTCTCTGTGTTAACTGTGGTTTAGCTGCATTTGATGTGTGTATTGAGGGTGGACACTTTCCTTGAAATACACACAAGTACAATACTTGTTGTTCTGTTGTAGGGAGAGGAGTGTGTTGTGGAAAGTAATACGGCTTTAATTGCGTGTTTGTGTGTGTATATTTTGGCAGGTCAGGGTGTGGTGTGGCTCTTTGACTCTCACAGTGAAAAAATTTGGCTCTTGATGTCAAACTTGTTCGCCACCCCTGTTCTAAGGTGAGTACAAAATAATGCACAAAAATACATTAGGTTTTTATTTTTAACTAGCAGGAATCTAGCCAAGATCAATTTAATATAAGATAAGACAAGTTAAAATAATCCTGATTACTGTTACAAAGCAAACAAAAAAAATTTGAGTATTGATCTAATAATAGAAATTAAGTGTGGTCCTATTGTATAGGGGATTCACAAACTCACCTTGATGCCTCTGAGAGAAACGAAGGCCTCTTGTCCAGGTCTTAACGCTATGATATCCCCTTCCACCAGGAGGCTGACAGGCAGGTTGACCAGCTGAGCATCTCGGTATGTCCAGTGTAGAGACCATGATGGGGATGAAGGTGTGTACAGGTCTGGATACAGAGATGTGGGCCACTGAACCTCACCCACACAGCCTGAGAGATATTCTGGAGAGGACAAACGGAGGACAAAAGTTAATGCCACAGAATTCAGCTTTCTTAACAAAATCTTACAAAATACTATTATTAGAAAAATTTATGACTGAGATCGCATTAAGATCCAGTGGGAGGGAGGAAAATGGTGTGCAAGGAGCTGAGGTCAATTGAAAAACACTGGTCTCAATATTTTTAATGGAACATTGTTCTCACTTTGACAAATGAAAATCACAAAGGGATGGTTTAGATTAGCAGACAACAGTTTGCAAGATCATCTCAAAGTCCCACTCCAATCATCAGAGTAGGCCCACCCCCATTTCCCGTCATCCATCTGTTTACATGCTCTCCTGCTAGCTTATATCCCCTCATAACACAAGCTCACATTACCGGTGCGAAAAAACAGCAAGCAGGACGCATCATTTTAACCTAATCTAGGCCTGGGCAATAAATCGATTGAATGAATTCATTCGAATTTTTTGCTACGGGCGATTTCAAAAATAACTAAATCGAGTTTTTATATGGCGCATTTTTGGCTCCCCAGAGCTTCCGTAGCGTTAGTTTGACACGGCGGTATGGCACACGACAAACAACACACGAAACAGCAAGCAACAGCATGGCTACCGGTGAGAGTGGGAAGTTTGTTCCCAAGAAAGGAATAAAATCATCTGTTGTTTGGAACTGGTGTGGGTTTGCTGCCACGGACGTGGAGGAAGAGACCCCCCCCCCCCCCACGCTGCCTAAAGCCCATCAGAGTCAAAGGCTCTCATGCGCGCTCGCGTGGCACGCGCTCAGTCCTGTTACACATGCAGTTAGTTGTTGTTGTTATTTGTTAATAAAGAATACTGCGTTGTAATTATTATTAGTACCAGTATATTCATTTGCGACGAGGCCGCCGTAGGATTTTGTTTTCGGAGGAGGCGGCCGCGGGGGGTTGGGCGTGACCGCGACACCTGCTGCTTCATCATCTTCTCCGTGGAGAAGACAGGGTTTATTAATTTACTTAAAACCTTAGACCCCAGATATGAGCTGTACTGTTAATCCTTTAGAATGGGGGTGTCAAACTCATTTTTACTGAGGGTCACATCAGCATAGCGGTTGTCCTCAAAGGGCCAGATATAACTTCTACTTGTCCCTAACTGTAATGAAAAATACATGTAACTATTCTTTAATGTTAAAAAACTCATTACTTATCTATTATAACTTTTTAAAGTGTCAATTACAGTTGCATAGAAAACATGTTTTCTTGTTACTCTAGCTAGCATAAATCCTTTTAAATTGTCTGCTTATCAAAACCCACGTAACTCCATTAATGAAGGATCAGACTTAATAAAGAAAATTAACATAGAACTGCACTAGAAAGAACATGTATTATATGTGTAACATTTAGCAAAAGAAGGCTGCACACAGCCTTGCATCCAACTGATGGTTTGATGACAACAATTTGTCTGTATACACACATAAGACCTGCAAACATTGAATAATTACAACAGGAGCTACACATAAGTAATATTTAATCAATTAAAGAAACATTTTTAGAAATTAAAAACTTTTATGCTTTCGCAGGCCACATGAAATGACATGGCTGGCCGCATTTGGCCCCCGGGCCTTGAGTTTGACACATGTGCTTTAGAAAATGGTGCTACTCTCAAGGTGACTGTTTGTCTCCTTTAGTATACACTATAAAGTGTGACGTAAAACAAAGCTGGGATTTTAAGTAAATATGTAACCTTTTTATTTTGGAAGAGTGAAAACAAGTGTAGAATAACAAAATAGGACAGAAAAAAGGCAAAATTATATAAACAACACAAGTCCAAAAGGGAGTGAGAAGAAGAAAAATCTTATATTTAACTTTGATTCCAAGAGTGTGTTCATTTATTTATTATTAATCCCAGAAATGGGGGATACATTTGTGTTGCGTTTGATTAAATAAAAGCAAAATTTGCTTTAGGTTATCTGCCGTTTGTACTTATTGCTTTCCTTAAGTAGGATGGGGGGAAAAAAACGTGGAAAAATCGAAAATCGAATTAAAAAAAATAAATTCGGAGATTTTATTTTTAGGCCATATCGCCCAGCCCTAACCTATTCATCCATTTTAACCTTAATATTCTTTATAGACTATTCAAAAAATAAAGGTAACACTACGGAAACACATCTTATACCTTTACGAATGAAATATTCTTTTGAAATGCTTTAAACTTCCGGTTACGGGTTACGGGCAGGGCGCGTGGCGTGCCTCTCTACGGATACAACTATCTTTAAATTACTTAAAAAGTTGATTTTCTCCAAAAAGAGAGCTGACCATGCCCCCTAAGAAAACCCAGGAATATGAAGATCTCAAAAAGGCTCTTGATAGTATTCAAGAAACGCTGATAAGCTTTATGAATCAGGTGTCGGCTAAGCTAACGCCACTCATGGAAATGATGGAAGAGTTCCGAAGATTTCGGGCTCAAAACGAGCAACGAGAAACCGGGTCGACATTCTGGAGAAAAGACTGGACGATGTGGAACAGCAAGTAAGGATGAATAATGTCATTCTCACTGGATTACCAATCAAACCTGGAGTGAAGCTAACACCAGGAGCAAGCACTGCTAATGCTAATGCTAGCACTAATGCTAGCGTAGCTAGCAGTGCTAATACGGAGCGCGGTGCAGAGTCTCTAGATCAGCAAGAATATAAAATATAGGAAATATAGGAAAGCTGTAGAAAACTGTAGTCAGAACCGCTATGTTGTTCGGCTTAGAGACAAAAGACAAGAAACAGGAAAAGAAAAGGATTTTCAGTTTTTTTTTTCTCCTCCTCGTCTTTGTGTTTAAACAACAAGACCCCAAATGACCCCATTCACCCTCAACGTCTCTGTTTTAGAATCTCCCTCTTGAAGCTATGGGGGTGTCTCTGTCCACAGTGGACCACCTTCAGTCCAGACGCCAGCAAACTAAAGTCCACGCCGACAAACGATGCCTTGCTGAAGGAAATCCTGACCTTCGTGGAGACGATCGGCTCCCAACACCCACAGGAGGCCGACTACACCTTTCAGGCCCCGCTGCAGTGGAGCACCACCGTGGTGACATCTAATCTCAAATCAGACTACCACATCAGGTTGGTCTAATCAGCTGGCTGAACAGTGCAGCAGAAAAACTCCTTTTTAGTTTTGCCTTTTTTTTTTTTTTAGCTCATCATAAGATGCATGACGTTGACACGACCTCTACAGAGACACTGAATCTCTCATGTTTTATTTGCACTCAGTGACTCTACTGCACGGTCTCACGAGACGGACAGCAGGGAGGCGCCGCCGCCGCTCACTCCCTCCATCTAAAGGGATTTCCCTGGATCTCAATACCATGGAGACCTGCCACCTGCTCCCCAGGAGAAAGGAGACGGATAAACCAGCGATCCTCATCAGGTTTGTGAATCACAAACACAAGCTAGCTCTGATGAATCAACGTAAAAACCTCAGAGGTTCTGCTGTTTATCTGAACGACCATCTGACCAGAAGGAATGCTGAAATCTCCAAACATGCACAGCTTCTCAGGAAGCGTAAGCAGATTGAGAACACTTGGGTTAAAGGCTGCAGGATTTACGTCAAACCACTCGAGCCGCGTTTACATGGGCAAAATATCTTGATCGGATCAATGGTCGGGTTAAAATTCACCCGTGCACATGGGCACAGAAAACCTTTTTCCGATTAGAACAAACGTTCCCATGGGTCACAGTTTCGGTCGGAATAAATCATTTGGGCATGCGCAGTAGTGTAAAAACTCCCGGAAGGATGTGTCCCGTTGTAAACAACCCTTTGCTGTCACATACATTTATGCGGTACCTCGGTAATATACGAGACGATCTTCCAAACTTGCTTTTATTAATGTTATAAATATTATGAAGCGTCTATTCGCTCATCGTTTTATATTTAATCCGTGTGGTTAGTGCTTTTTTGTGCATGGGGAGCTTGAAGCCAGGGTTAGGAGAGGCTATAAACACGGGCTAACAACATTAGCTTGGCTGCACGCAAATGTTTGGGCATAAGCCTTTATTCAGCCTTTATTTTGTCGGGACACAACTGGAAACACAAATCCACGTGATTGTTTGGACAGTTTCTAAGGACTGAGCGACATTTCTGCTTTGAAGCTCACACACCGACCCAAATGTGTGAGCTGACGCTCGGTTCTCCTGAGTCCTGCAGCCACTAACCCAGAGCGGCGGGTCGGCTCACAGTCCGAGTTCTCACACATAACAACACAACAAAACGCACACGTAACAAAGCACCCCCCCCCCCCCCCCCCCAAACACATTAATAAATCCCGCTGCTCTGCTCAGAGAGGTTCACTCGGTCTACTGGCACCGGAGCCCGAACGCAGAGCTCGGGTCCAGACCTCAGTGGGCACGAAGCGCTCCTCCCCGGCAGCCCCTTCGTGAGGGGTGAGAGAGGCAGAGAGCCAGCGGGGCGAGAGCGGAGCGGTGCTTTTCAGGGGGCTGCCGCAGAACAGCTGATTGGTCCCGTATGCGCTCCAAAGCTTTCTCTCAGCGAAACACCATCTATGAATGACGTAAACCAGAGCAGAAGTGACACAGGATCGGAATGACCGTTTACATGTACCACGATCGGATAAAGGATCGGTATAACCCACCTATCTCTATCGGAAAGAAAGTTTGATCCGAAAGAGTCTGACCGGGGCAGACTATTCCGAACGGCGCGTTTACATGACACATTTTCTTTCCGATCAGGCGTTCTTTCCGATTACTTTTGCCCATGTAAACGTGGCTTCGGTCCACCGGACCGGTCCAAGGTTCTGGTTGTGAACACCATGAAGGACTTTGAGAAGTGCTTGATTACGGTTGTCTGAAACAACATGGAGTAACAAATCAAAGAACCAAATAATTTCAAGAAATATGACACCTGGATTCCTCACTTTCTCCATCGTCTGACGTCACCTGAATAACAGCAGAGAGTTCTGACCTGCTGACAACTTGACCTCCACTTTCACCGAGCTGATATCAGCTGAAGAAGGATATGGACCTGAATCTAATGTCTGCAGACATAACATGGAAGAGAACTAGAAACTGTTTTGAACCCAGAAGAACAGCTGTTTTTACAGCAGAAGAAGAAATGCCAACTTTGGACAATCGACAGATTATGGACACTTTTAATTTTTTTCCCTTACAGCATTACTTTATTAAATATAAAGAAAAGAAGAAAAAAAAAGTAAAACAAATGGTTAATCACTTATTGAAAATGGTAAATTGATCGATGTTTAATGATATTACTTCACTTGCTCCAAAAATTGATAAATTGATTCAAAAATCTTTCCTAATGTAACATAATTTTGCACATGTTTTTAACTTTTGATACTTGATGAAAGTTTACTATGAAAATCTCTGAAACAGTGTTGTGTCTATTTTACTGATACAGTATTATGTTTTAATCATATGAATGACTTTTATGAGTAACATATATTTTAGATAACTGATCTGCATTTGCCATGTTGATTTCTAAAAGAGTTATTTTTTTATTTTTTATTTTTAACATAATAATTAAGTAATTCATCTTTATCGATACCTTATGATTTTTAATTCTGTCTGATAAAAACTGGGAACCGGATATTGATAAATTATGTAATAAAATGGTTACAGTATAACGGGGTGGGATTATATAAGTTCGCTTCCTTCCACTCCCTTTCAAGCAATATTTATTAATATGTCTAATTATCCTAAGTTTGATTAGTTACTGTATGAATGTATAACTGAAGATTATATTGCTTTTGTGTATTGTTTCTACTTGATTGCTTGAAATAAACCATTTCAAATCAAATAAAAAAAAATTCTTTACAAAGCTGCAAGCGTTGACAACACAAGCACACAAAATTATTAATAGTGTGGTGACCTGAGGCTTAGCCTTACCTATGGCCACTAAGACTCCTGGGAAATGTGAAATCCTGTACCACGAGTGAGAAGGCTGTTGAGGGAAGTGACGTTCATTTTGTATTCTGTTTGCGTTATATGTACCAGAAAGGAGATTGACTAGGCTGCTTATCTGTCTATCACGCCCTCTCTGAGACTGTTCTGGGTCATGCTGTTTATGGGGCACGGACAGCTATCCAACTAAGTTAGTTGAGATCTGAGCTATATTTGCAGAGGGAGACCAAGAGCTGAGTTACCTACTATAGCTCAGCTCTTAGTCTCCCTGTGCAAGTCAGGTACCAGCTGGGTTGTTACAATGTTGTCAGAAGTGGGATTTTGAAGAGCAAGAGATGGCAGAGATTAAGCGGCAAATCTTGAGTTGCATGGAGACAACCTATGAAGCATGTTTTTGGACGGTGGGAGGAAGCCGGAGATCCCGGAGAAAACCCACGCATGCACGGGGAGAACATGCAAGCTGAAAATATATATATTTTATATACATATATATGAAATATATATATATATATATATATATATATATATATATATATATATATGAAAAATATATATATTTTATATATATCAGTTTTTATGTTTTAAAATCGCTTCAGTATTCCAAATTCCAACATTCAGTCTCCATGTTGTTTTTTTCTTTGTTTTTTTTTTTTGGAGACTGAATGTTGGAATTTGGAATACTGAAGCGATTTTAAAACATAAAAACTGATATAAAACAATATTTGGAGGAAAATTATAACAGAGCTGTAAACCCCACAGTGTAATGGGATAATCTTAAAGCAGTAATGAGGGGAAAACTAATAGCAAAAACAACATGGTTAAGGAAAAATTAAAATTAAAGTCGCAAGCGGCGTTGTATGGCCCGCAGACGCAACCCGCCTTCCACGCCCAACTCTACGCACCACCGCCGCCCTCACCGCCCACCTTTGATGAGGAATAGTCAAAACTGCATAAGCTAATAATTCTAACTATGCTAATCCTGCTAGCTATGTTAATTTGGTTAAAAGTACTAGCATTGCGATCAGCATCATCAACTGCCTCCTAAAAAACACATTGCAAAAAATGCTAATTATGCTAACTATGCTAGCTATGCTAATGTGGCTAAAAGTGCTAGCATAGCAATCAGCATCATCAACTGACTCAGAAAAACGGATTACCTAAAATGCTAACTATGCTAAATATGGTAGCTATGCTAATGTAGCTGAAAGTGCTAGCTTAGCGATCAACATCATCTGCTGACTCAGAAAAACACATTGCTCCATTGGTGAGAGCTATATGTTATGTTAGTAAAAAAAAAAAAAGAATTTTCAAAATGGCGGCTTTTCTGTTCATTTTATCTCCATAGCAACCAGTTTGTGTTTTGGTCGCCTTTTGATGACGAACAGATTGACAACAGTTTTTTTATTTATTTTTTATTTTTATAAATTTTTTTTATTTTTATAAAATTTTATATTTTTATTTTTTTATTTTTTATTTAATTGTGCATTTATTTAAATTGTTGTTGTTTTAACTGTTTATTGTATTTTATACTGTATACATGCTGTGCGGCGACCTTGAGTGCCCAGACAGGCGCCTTATAAATAAAATGTATTATTATTATTATTATTTGGATTGCTGAGCTTTCCAGGAAAAATGGAGAGCTTTTTTTAGGCGGGGTGTGCCTTTTTTTTGGCGTAGCCCCTCTTGAGTTTATTATCGGGATTTATTCAGTGTCAGATGTCAAATATTAAGTCAGTATAAAACTGAATAGACCTTTTTCTTTTAAGAGAAATTCATTTTATTTGAGATCCATTGGCTTCTGAATGAATGTGTAATAATAAGTGATTAGGCTACCATGTTGGTTGAGGCATTTTTTCCAACTGAGTAAAAAAACAAAAACAAAGCTGTTATTTTGCTTTTAGGTTACTGGTCCGGCCCACTTGAGGTCAGACGGGTTGAATGTGGCCCCCGAACCAAAATGAGTTTGACACCCCTGCACTACAGTCTAAACAAGAGATACATGAAGATGCTTGTCTTACGAGATGAGGAGACAAACTCTACTATCCATGGCTTCTAAAAAAAACAACACTTTTTCTGGAATACTGGAATGTCGTATAATTGAAATATGTAACGATTCAGGGAAAAATGTAATTATAAGCTGTATTTATAGGTCGCCAGGGTCAAGCCTATAAGTGTTCAACGATTCACTGATTGGATGGAAAATATGTTTACCTCTCTAAATAAAATATTATACATCTGGAGATTTCAATATTGATCTGATAAACCCCAGGAAACATAAAGCAACCGACGACTTTATCAGCAGAATGTATGCTATGAGTTTATATCCACCCATAACAACACCCAGCAGAATCACTACTCAAAGTGCTACTCTTATTGATAACATATTTACAAATAATATAGAATACACTCATATGAGTGGACTAATGACATGTGACATAACTGATCATCTACCAGTTTTTGCACTATTTGAAAACAACGTAAAGTGAGTTTGAGAAATATTAAATAACATCATTAAAAATGGGACAAAAAAGCGAACATACCCAGATTACTTTACAGATGAGAAGGGTCAAAGCTATGACATCAATGAAGCAGCAAACTGGCTCAATGACTATTTTGTAAACGTGGGTCTAGAGTTGGCAGTGGAAATTTAAAAATGCAAAACCAGCAAAGACAATAATCCACCCGTCAAAAGGATCCCACACTCAATCTCTCTGATGTGAACTAAAATGAGCTGATATCAATTGTAAATAAATTCAAGAGTAAAAACTCAAAAAATTGTGTGAATGTAAATATGACAGTGGTGAAAAAGGTAATTAATAGTATCTCTAAGCCTCTAACATACATATGTAACTTATCATTACAAACTTGGATAGTCCCAAACCAAATGAAAATTGCAAAAGTGCTTCCATTAAGAGCGGAGAAAAACACCAATTTACAAACTATAGACCTGTTTCTCTTCTTCCACAATTATCAAAAAATCTAGAAAAAAATATTCAATGATATATTAGTTGCATTTATTGATAAATATAACATTACAAATGAAAACCAATATGGTTTTAGAGAAAAAACAAATCAACCTCATTGGCTACCATTGATGTGGAGGAAATCACAAATGCTCTGGATAAAAAGAAATATGCAGCTGTAATTTTTATTGACTTAAAAAAAGCATTTGACACCCTCAATCATGACATCCTAACTTGACAAACTGGAAGTATATGGGGTAAGAGGACTAGCGCTTACTTGGGTCAAATGCTATCTAACGTGAAGAAAACAATTTGTCAAGATTAATGAATTTACATCAGAAAGCATAGAGATAAGTTGTGATGTGCCACAAGGATCAATTCTCGGCCCGCTGCTATTCAATATATACATAAATTATATATTCAATGTTTCAAAGCTTATGAAACTCAATATTTGCTGATGACACATTTGCCGGTGCAACTGGATTATTTAGTGGTGCACCTAAAAAAAATGGTCGTTAAAAAGCGCAGTGGAGAAAAACTGCTTTGTGCTCCAGCACTCTATGTTATTAATGTGTTGCATATCAGTGCAAAGCCAGAAAGGAAGGCTGCTTTTCTCTGTACTAGGTAATATAGATACATTATATTACCTAAAACATTTCCTCATCTGCCTTGACTCACATATGAACTGAAGTGCCATCCCATTCCTAACCTGTAGAGTTCAAAATGATATTGGCCCATCTTTTGCAGCTGCAACTCTTCTGGGACGGCTGTCCATAAGGTTGAGGAGTGTGTTCATAGGAATTTTTGCTTCCAAAAGCCCATTGATGAGGTCACACGGATGTTGGCCGAGACGGCCTGACTCTCAGTCTCCACTCTAATTCATCCCAAAGGTGTTCTATTGGGTTAAAGTCAGGACCTCTATTTTCTACGGTGGCGGTGAAGTGCAAATCATCCAACAAATCACTCGATACAAAAATATTTTTAAGATCACAACGACAATAAAAAAATAATGTTAAAAAATAGAATTACATTTTGGAAAACAAAACAAAATTTCAGCAACCAAATCTTAAAAAGCAGAAAACAAAATTAATTTCCAGAAAACAAAAATATGAAAAAATGAAAGCATTTCAAAAAACAAACTTAATTTCCAGAAAACAAAATGAAATATTAAAAAATTAAAGAAATTTCAGAAAATAAAATGAAATATTACAAAAAAAATTCAGAAGACAGAATTAATTTCCAGAAAACAAAATGATATTCAAAAATGAAAAAAATTTCCAAACCGGAAGAGGTAGGTACTATAGGACAACGCTGATTGGATGATGACATTTGTCAATCATTTGAACTGAACGTTAATTCAGGTAACGTAATCGTGGCTGGACGGTGGCGCGGCTCAGTGCTGTGCTGTTTCTGTATGCTTTATGTGTGAATGTTGAGTCCTAAACTGTGAGTTTTCATACGTTTCCGCTGGCTTGTACCTGCACATTTGAGAATGCGTTTCGTCCTTATTCTCGTGTTTCTATTGCTCGGAGCTGTCCGGGAACTTCTTGGAGCAAGCTGCTCCAACGCTCCCGGGACAGTGGCTGGAGCCCAACGACACGTCTACGCCAGGGAATCTTTATTAACCTTACGGCACCGAAGAGACACCGCACCAAGTGATCTACCCGTGGAATTGAGGAGGAAGCCGCTAACACGGAGACTAACGCGGCGAAAAAGAGGACGCCGTGGAGGCGTGCGGCAGCGGCTCAGGAAAAGAGGAAACCGCCCACCTCTCCCTTCAGTGATCCTCAGCAATGTGCGTGCACTGTCAAGGAAAGTTGATGAATTAAGGATCAACAGTCGGCATCTACATGAATACAGGGAGTCATGTATGATCGTGCTGACGGAAACCTGGCTCCGTGAGGAGACACCTGACAGCTACATTGAACTGGATGGATTCACCTGCGTGAGAGCGGACCGAGATCTCTCTTCTGGCAAATCGAAAAGGTGGGGGAATTTGCATATATGTCCGAAATGAATGGTGCAGCCAAATCACAGTTAGAGAAAAGACGTGCAGTCCTGACTTGGAAATGCAGTGCATCTCGCTACGCCCATTTTATTTACCAAGGGAGTTTGGCAATATTATAGTGTGTGCGGTCTACATCCCCCCAAGTGCGAACACATCAGTGGCCACCAGTCAGTTGGCAGACTGTGTGTATAGACGTCTTCAGCACACTCCAGGGGCCCCAGTGTTTTTAATGGGGGATTTTAACCAAGCGCGGCTCGAGCATGCTTTACTGGGGTTTCATCAGTATGTTAAATGTGCCACACGTAAAAAGAAGGTCCTGGACAAATGCTATGGTAACGTTAGAAATGCCTTCAAAGCCAAATCTCCCCCTCCCCTGGCGAACTCTGACCACACAACGATTCATCTTCTACCCACCTACAAAACTGTTTTAAAATCTTCTAAACCTGTCAAGAAATCTGTAACCAACTGGACAGAAGACAGTGTACTGACTCTGAGAGGTTGTTTTTCCTGCACTGACTGGAGTGTTTTTCATGAACAGGAATTGAATGAATCAACTGAACCCATCACTGATTATATTCATTTCTGCATTGATGGTATTGTTCCAAAAAAAAGTTGTCAAACATTTCCCTAACAACAAACCCTATGTAACAAAGGAAGTAAAAAGCTGCATAAATCTAAAAAAGCTCGCTTTTAATAACAACGATAAAACTGGATTGAAGACAGCTCAAAAGGATTTGGACATTGCTATAAAAAAAGCTAGAAACAAACATCGTCTTGACATTGAGAACAGCTTCAATGCCAAAGACACCAAACACCTATGGGACACAATGAAAAAAGTGACAAATATGAATTCTGTCAAAAGACAACCAACTACTATGAACAGTGCGGACAAAGCTAATGAATTGAACGAATATTTCTTGCGGTTCGATTCACATAACGCAGGGCACATGGCTGATTTTAATCTTCTTAATTCTGGTGGAAGTAGTCCATGTACTGAGCTTATAAATCAAGACTTGGTAATCAATACTTTTAGAAAAGTGCCAAATAAGAAATCAGCAGGTCCAGATGGCCTAACATCATTTCTGTATAGGAACTGTTCTGAAGAATTGTCAGAAGCTTGGGCTCCAGTATTCCAAATGTCAATTCAGAGCTGTGAGGTTCCTGCTCTGTGGAAAAACTCTGTCATTATTCCCATTCCAAAAATCAGCAGTCCACAGTCTGGAAACGATTTTAGACCTATCGCAATGACATGTATAGCAATGAAGTGTTTAGAAAAAATCATGGTTGAATGTCTTAAGGAAGAAGTGACACCATTCTTGGATAACTTGCAATTTGCATACAAACATGGCAGCAGCACATCACAGCATGTCACCTCATTCTAAAGCACTTAGAGGCACCTAACACTTACGCTAGAGTGTTATTTGCAGACTTCAGTTCTGCCTTTGACACAGTACAACCAGCGATCCTGGTCACAAAGATGTTGGAATTGAACGTAAATCCAGACATGGTCAAATGGTTCTTTTCACTCCTGACTGACAGAACACAACAAGTAAAGCTCAATGGCACACTCTCAAAAGAGTTAAGTTGTAATACCGGGATACCACAGGGGGCAGTGAGTTCACCATTGCTCTTTACCCTTTACACTGACAGCTGTCAAAGTGGCCACACCCAAAACAAAATTATAAAGTTCTCTGATGACACAATTATCATCAGTCTCCTTTCCGTTGCAGATAACCCTTCAATTTACTTTGATGAGGTCAAACAATTTAATAAATGGTGTGAGGATCATAATTTATTCTTGAACACAACAAAAACCAAAGAAATCATATTTGATCCAAAAGGTGTCATCTCACATAGACCTTTGGCAATTGGAAGTAGTCAGATTGAAGCAGTAAACTCTATTAAATATTTGGGTGTCTGGATTGATAACCAACTGAGATGGACTGTTCATGTAGACTATCTTTGCGGAAAACTCGCCCAAAGACTCTACTTTTTGAGAAGGCTGAGGTTGTATGGTGTCAGCTCTAAGATACTGATCACTTTTTACAATGCAGTTCTGGAAAGCCTAGCGAGATACGCAATGGCAGCATGGTTTGGGGCACTCAGTGTCAAGGATAAAAATAAACTTTACAAGCAACTAAACGTTGCCCTTAAGATCTGTGGCTGTAGGGATCATCAAACGTTGCAAGACATATATGAGGAAACAACACTTAGGCTAGCAAGGAAAATAATAAATGACCCTGGTCACTTTCTGTTCCCAGAATTTGAGCTTTTACCTTCAGGCAGACGTTTTAGAGCAGTCAAATGCAAAACAATTCGATTCAGATCTTCATTTATTCCAACAGCAGTTACCCTGCTGAACAAGAACTGATTAGTTGTATTTGCAGAGGGAAATCCTTGCTGAGCAGACACCTGAAACATAACTAAATTGTTCTTTCCACTTGTTGTAAGGATCATATGAATTTATTATGTTGGACTCTAGTCCTAGTTTTAATTGTTGTTGTCTTTTATGGAGAGTTTTGTGTTGCATATTTTCACTGGATTTTACAAAAATAACTTTTAGCAATTGTGGTTTTAAGGGATCGTATGATACATGTTTACAAATGTTTTACTTTTTTCTATTCGTGTTCTCGACTGTGTGGGTCGGGCCTGGGTCGTAAATCTGTATACTCTGTTTTTATCTATATACTATGTAATCGTTGTATGCCCTTTTATCAAGTATGTGATGTGTGAACGTTGATGTATGTGGTAACAGTTTGCAGCTCTGTGGCCTAGAACAAATTTCCTCTTTGAGGACAATAAAGTTTACATTTACCTTTACCTTTAATTTAAATGAAGCGATGCTGGATTTAATCATCCAAACAACACTGTACCATAATATTCCACGTACTTTCCATTTACATATTAAATCAAAAATGCTGCAAACAAATAACGAAGGTTTAAATTATTTTTTTTATATTTCGTCTGAAGCAGAACGGTCACCCGGCCGGAAGTAATTTGTGTGGATGACGTCCGTTCTACAGGTAAACAATGAAAGGGAAAGGACAAAAGGATAAAACGTTAACTCAAATGTTAATCTTGGAATATTTAGCGGATGTGGTGGCAGAGCGCACACAGAAATATCAACACCAACTAGGTTTACAAAAGTCCCCAAAAGTCTGTGAGAGGATTCTGTCTGATGCAGCAGCTGTGAAGAAACGGATGTTAAAGACGCACATTAGGAAATGCAGTCCCGTCATCCACAGATAAGGTATGGAGGCACATTTGTTTAATCTACTTTAAGGGAAATTATTTGTGGTTGAAGTAAATGTGATGAAGGACCTTAGTGAATTATATTGTTGAAAGAAATATCAAATATTCCATGAGTATAATTTTCTTTATAATTTTCTTCTGAGTAGAGTGCTTAATGAGGTGGGAGTGGCAAAAGAGGTACATAAGAAGATGCCTCACTCTCAACATGGCAGAGGCACTAAGAGATTGAGTTTGAAACAGAAATGGGCAGAAGGAGGGCCAGTCTGATGCAAACACAATGGAAGACTATTAAAAGGGTAAAACCCTAGGAAATCTCTCCTGGCTTGCCTACCAGTTTTTGTTTTTATATTTTTCTGGACCTCCTGAGTGAACCCCGTGACAAACCCTGTTATATACAGTGTTCCTTAATTTTTTTGAGGGGATTAACATTCTAAAAATCACCCGAAATAGATTAAATTTGCGACATAGGACTAAAGACGTTTTAAAGCCCCTCACTACACACTTTAAACATTTCTCCCAGACAGACATGAACACTCACACAGTTTCTCTCTTGTTTAAACCCCGAAAGTTCAAATCGTCATAGAACTTTAAGTCCAGTATTATAAAATGAAAACAAAGATCTGATCGTGATCAAAGACTGATGTACTGTAGATTTGGCAAACTAAACGTATTAAAGACATCACACGGAGAAGATTGACTGAAAATGGAAAAAATCCTATCAGAATGCAGAACACAGTGCCTCAGCAAAAAAAAATAAAACACACAAAATTCTACAGAAAAAGCCTGAAAAACAGCCAGACTGCAAATGGTGACCTGCGATATAGCAGAGGAATGCTGAGGAAGATAACCGCAGAGAAAAATTAGCATCCGGATGACTGATCAGTTATTAGATATTTAACCTGACTGCAACATGAAAACTGCAGTCAACTAGTTTGTGTTTGTTTTGAAAAAACACCTCATTCTCCTGCACTGTTTTTTTTTTGTACTTCATAATGTGCAAAGAAAAGAAAACACACAAACAGTTCAAAACATTTCACTTCCACAATCAATCCTTCCAGACTCATTTAGCTCCTGAATTCCCATGCCCATTTCTGTACAAAAGAGAATAAGCAGCTGGGTTGAAAATGATGGATGAAACCGGTCTCTTTAATTTCTTATTTTTTAACTTGTCCTGTCCAACAGCTGAGCAAGCAGATAGGAGCTTAAGGCCTCTTGGACAGATTTTACTGTCCAACACAATTGATATTACAATAGGGGTTTATGGATCTTTAGACAAACGAAGTGCATATTTGTATAAACCCCTTTTGTATTTGAGGCTAAGCTATATTATTTACCGGGGCGGAATAGAGGAGAAAGAGGGAGACAGTGTAATGTTAAAGATGCAGGATAAGCATAACATGCATAACTTAATTCTCACATACACACACCAACATACACCAACAAATAATACGCAAACAACTGTTTAAAGGCTTTAAGAAAATTCATACATAGAAGACTTATCTACAGGGCGCACCAACTTTAAATTAAATTATGCACACAGACAAGTACACACAAGATTTGCATAACTAATATTATTGGAGAGGGGAGTAAAAACATTACCCATGCCCATTTCTGTACAAAAGAGAATAAGCAGCTGGGTTGAATGAATGTGTGTTTCTTAGAATGTGCCTTGATCACATTGAATGCTCCACAAAACGCACGAAGCCTGGTACCCCAGAGCAACCGGCAGACAGCGCAGCAGGCAGGTTGATCAAGGCAGAAGTAGTAGGAAGTAGTTCCACATGCTTCGAGAATGAACCATCTTTTTGATGTTTTTAAATACTAATCATTGTTATCTGAACACATTAACCCTTGTGCTATCCTAGGCACTTTGACATTGGGAGTGAGGTCATCTAGACCAGTGTTTTTCAACCTTTTTTGAGCCACGGCACACTTTAACCTTGACAAAAATCCTGCGCCACACCAGCATGAAAAAAAAAAAAAAAAAAAAAAGGAGAAACTCGTGGTCTGTATTGATCTACAGCCCCATCCACAATCTCACATGCATTTTTGTGATAACTGTGGCAGAAAAAGCTGGAAGTTGCAGCAGTTTTTTCTAAAAAATGTAATAAAAGTTAAAAGTTAAGTTAAGTTAAAAGATTAAAAAACTGATGTGTATTCGTTGTGGTTTCAAGACGTCAAAGGACGACTCATTGTGGGCTGAGACGCCTGTCACTTTAAGCCAATGCATCATGGGAGATGTAGTACAAACAACCAACGAACGCAAACATACTCGCGTCTCTGAGCTTCATGGTTTTGTTCAAAGCTACACTGCTAAAGACGAGCCTTAGCTGGTCTTTTTGTTAAAACTGAGAGACTTTTATGAAATCGGAACAAGGAAGTAAAGCCTTTAACCACTTCTGATTGGTCAGACAGACGACATGTGATTAAATCTCCAAGTATGATTGGTGGAGACAGTTAAAGGGGCTTTTCCTAAAACAGCTGACGCTATTGCTAAATCGCAGTACCGTCATTCTTATCAAAATGTCTTTAATAGAATCAAATAGACACAAAGAAAAATTATTTTATGATCTTTCATATTCCTAACTACTCAGTGTTTTGTCAGGGCCTGTGTGGATGAACAAAGAGCTGATATCCTGGAGATGGGGAATGTTTTTAGATCAGTCATTGAGGGCAATTTCCCACGGCACACTAGTGTGCCGCGGCACACTGGTTGAAAAACACTGATCTAGACCCACTAGACCAGGGATGGCTAACCCTGGTCCTCAAGAGCCTCAACCCTGCCTGTTTTCCAGCTCTCCCTCACCAGCGTGCTGTTGATTAGCTGACTTAAGTGATTTCACATCCTGATTGACTGAACACACCTGATTTAGGTTATCAGCATCAAGCAGTCCAGGGAGAGCTGGAAAACAGAAAGAATTGAGGCTCTTGAGGACCAGGGTTGGCCTCCCCTGCACTAGACAGTGCGCTGAACTTTTTCTTCAATGATTTGTGATCTTCACTGGTATCCATGGATTACATGAAATCCTCTCCACCTTCATCCACCTTTGTCATGGTAAGGATAACACGTCAATGGTCATCTTGACCCCATAGGGTCAGGGTTAATATATGCAGCATTTTTACAATTCTTTGCACATGTAATATTTAAGGATACAGAGCAGTTCGAGGTATTTCTGATGTGTTTTCACATCCGACTCACCATTCAACTGTGCAATGATGCCTTTGAGGCGGCGTAGCATCTCCATCTGCTTCAACTTTTCCTGCCGTCCAACAAGCAGCAAGTTTAACACGAAGAGGAGTAGCAGAGCAGCAGCATTCACTAACTCCACGCCTGAGCTGTAGGGAGCAAACAGGAGAGAAAATGATGTTGCAGCCCACAGAAGTCTTACTGTAGACTAGGGATGTTGCGATCCGATTCCGAATCATTTGATTTGCCAGTACAGATTCCAATCTGATTATTTTATAATAAATTTTAAAATGAAAATTTTTAATAAACAGATCTGGATTTTTTTTTGTTCTTCTTTCATTAACTTTCTTTTACCATTTAACACTTAAACAGAGCACTTCTGTAAAGTAGCTTTAAAAGTCAAGTAAAAAAAATCTTTTTTTTTTTCATTCATTTTTCATCTCTGAGACGCAGCTTTACATCGGTCATCACCTGTCAACAGAACTGCAGCCTCCACTTCTTTAACCCTGGGGAATCCCTAGCGCATCAGGGGATGTAATCCTCTATGCGCAGCGGCTCGCCAGAGATTTCTTCAGCTGGTACCGCTTCAGGAAATCTTTTATGCTCACTTGTGCATCTGGCTGCAAATCAACTCCCTCCATCTCTCTGATAAAACACTATAATTCTTACCTGTGCACTGCTCTGCTTGGGTGGTACTCCTGAATTCCAAACGAAATGAACTGGCCAAACTGGACCCCAAGAGCACCCAGGACTGAAGGGCTTAGTGTGGAGGAGGTCATGTCCGGTTATGAGGGCAGGTTTTCACTGTTATCTGCAGGGATGAATGACCTTTTCCAACGCTTGAATAAGCTTTCATTGGATTCCGACAGAGAGAGAGCCACCAGCTCTGCCAGGTTGAACGAGTAAGCTTAGGATGTGTTACTTGAGCCTTGTATGCTACTCCCTGAACATTTCTCGGGCAATCCTGAACTTTGCCAAATATTCATCGCACAGTGTGAAGTTTTTTTTGCTTTGAAACATTCCAGTCAGAATTATCCAAAGAGGCTTTTGCAGTATCGCTGCTTACAGGATAAGTTGGACAGTGGGGAACAGTGGAGTGGGTGTGTCAGTCCATGGCAGTTTCATCCTTCAAGCAGTTTGACAATTGTTTAACCCGCTAATCCCATCACATGAAGCCAGTCGTAGGCTGCCTCACTGTCAAGCCCATTGAGATGACTATTGTTGTAAATATTGGGCTATATAAATAAAATGGAATTGAATTGCCACAGGGATACAGATTGGTTGATGATTACAGCTACTTTTGTCACACACTTTCAACCCTGCGGCTTATTCAATGATGCGGCTAATTTATGCATTTTTTAAAATTTTTTAATGCAATTTTTTCTAACGGCCACTAAGGGAGCTCAAGCAGAAAGGGTAAGAGTAAGACAGGGGGAATACGGTATATGTGTCGAGGAAGACGCAACTTTAATGTAAATTCCCTGCTTTGTGAATGAATAGCACAGTCCCTCATCATGGAAAATGCAAGAAGAAATGCATATGACGCTGCTTTCAAGTTAATTGCGAACAAGTTCGCTTTTCAGGCACCAAAAACTCGGCAGTCTCTTTCCCCCCTAGGGCGGTAGGTAATTAACTCACCTGTTCAGCTTCCTATTTAAGTCCAGCTGTGCAGCCGTTCATTCTCTTTCTTACCGCAGCGCCGCTTTCGTCGCCGGTGCGCCATGCCCGCTGATCTCCTTCTCTTTGGCATCTTGGTGTGTTCCCCCCCTTCTTTTGGATGGTGATCCCATTTTTGTTGTTGTGGGGGTTTTCGTTTCGCCGCGTCTGCAGCAATTCCGCGGGTGGGTGGCGGCGCCGGTGTGTTCGCGTCGCTGCGGCGGGTGAGCGTTTGCGGTGTTTCGGGTCGGCAGCGGCGTTAGATCGGGAGCTGTTCAGGCTTCTCCTCTGCTGTGGCCGTTTGTATCATTGCGGTGAGCGGCCAGGCGGTCTTTTCCCGTGTTTTTCTGTTGTGTTTTCTAATGCTTTCTGTTTCCTTATTATTGTTCCAGTCATATGTGACGTCACGCCCCTAAGGACGCTGGGTATTGTAGTTTTATGTTCTTTGACATTGTGGTCTACCTGACTCGTTTTCATGTTTTGTGGCTCTGCATCCTGTTATTGTTTTGGGGTTGTGGGGTTTTTCCTGTGGTTCAGGGCTGGTGGTCCTCGTCTGGACAGGTTTCTCATGCTGGCTGAATTAGTTGTGGCTTTCGGCGTTTTATCTGTTGCTGTATGTTATTTAAGATTTCAGGTTTTTTTAATTTTTTTTATTATTTGTCCCATATAAAGTTATATTTAGCAAATACAACCTGTAGTAAAATGTAACCCAGGTCCGCTCCGTGGACAGTGCAATAATTAATGAAAACCGTACAGGAAATGTACGTAATGTATTTCTGTAAAATATACATGATATACATAAGTAATCCTATGTAAGGGTGACATAAGTAAAGTATGTGTATTGTGGAATTAAGTATAGAATGCAAAGTAATGTGCATGAATGTGGACTGTAGACTTAAATAATTAAGGTACACGTTTAGAGTTCAAGTTTAAGAGCCTGATGGCCTGGGGGTGGAAACTCCTCCTGAGTCTCTCTGTCTTAGCCATCAGGCTAGGACTCGGCTACTGTGAATTTTTGCCTGTCTTTATTCAACGCTGGCTTTATATTTTGGTGGTGCTCTATGTTTTGTGTTTCTGTCGTGGCTGCTGTGCGTTTAGTGGTTTTCTCTGCGTTTGGTTTGTTCTTGTTGGACCCCACTCTCCTCTGTGGATTTTTACTTATGAATGGTCTCTTTTATGCAACGTCTGTGGCTTGTTTTGATTCACTCTGCGATCTTCGTTCGTCGTCTCCGCCTTCTCACGGTATGGTTCGTTCTAGGCCGCCACTGTGGGTGGCCCCTGGATGTGTTCATGTTGTTGTGACTTGTTTCGGTCCTGTTGGCGCCTGTTGTCGTAGTCATTTTCTGGCGTCAGTGGCCTGATTCCTCGTGTGCCTTCCGGATTGGTTTATTCTTACTTCGGCTGCCCATGCCTTCTCCACGTTTTACTCCGGACGTGATTTGTGGCTGGGGATGACCGTTATCACTGATGTTCTCAGTGTCCTGCCTCTATGCCTCCCAGTGGTGTCTCTCGGCATCCAGTCGGCGCTCGATGTGTTTATCGGTTTACCTTTCTGCTGTCATGGCGGTCCTCATACTATCGACTGTATTATCACAAGCCCTGTACTGGACTTGGGTAGGCTATGGGCTCCCCTTCGTTTTGATGTTTTCTGTGGCTTTCATTCATTTCTGATCTGGGTTACCGCGTTGTCTGCGACGTCTGGTCCTCCGCCCGTCCGGATTTGTTTTCTTCTTCTGGATCTGGATGGTTCATTGGTGCATGCCTCTCCCTTTATGCCATCTCTCGCTTTGTGCAGCGTGTACTTTGTTTCATTCTTTGGTTGATGGCTGTTTGTTCAATGATCGGTCCACCTGCTTTTGCTGTGGCTTTGGTCCCTCGGCCATCCATTCAACTTGTGTTCTTGTTCCGGGTAGTTTGATCCTGGGCCCCATGTTCCTGCTCTGGATATTCATGTCTTCCGTTTTGTGGCCTGTCCTTCTCAATGCTTGGAGTGGTCTTGTTATAATGATGCCTATCGTGTCTTCAGTCTCCCTCCGCTTGTTCTTCTGTGGCTGGGCCCTCTGGTTTTTGGGGGGAAAGATTTATGAAGAGTGGTTTGTGTACGTCCGGCCGCCAGAATCCATGGCTCTAATGGTTTTAAAGATCGTGTGGTTATGAGAATTTAGCCATGGAGTTTATATTAAGGCTCTTTAAAGAGTGAGATAATAGTCTTATGTGTCATCGGTTGTCTTGGTTGGTATTTAAATAACACTATAAGCAAATTAATCCTGACCGTAGAAACTTCATCATTTACGCTCTAAAGCTTAGTTCAAGAGTTAATTCTTGTGTCCGCAAGCCAGTCTTCTATCTGCCCTGCTAAGCAGATGACACTTGGCTAGATGCATCTACATTTAGAGGCTGTTATGCTCCACCGCTAAAATCTAAGGTTCAGTCTAACTATCAAAACCTACGATCCCCTATGGATCTCCAGACGCCCTTAGCTAAAATTTCGGCAGTCTGTGTTTTGTTGTCCACCTATTTGAGAACCACTAATATCAAATATGAGAATCAAATTTCAGCCGAGCTGCAATCCATTGCTACGTGGGACGTTGACCTTCCTCATCTACAATCTCCTTGGCCCTTGGTTACCCTTCCCATCGCCTAATTCTTGTCGACCTTCTGAAGGTGCGTCCCTCTGAAACTGTCAAAGGTTACTTCTTTACAATTGGTGTATATAAAATTGGTGTTAAGATATTGTGCAGGTTCTGTATTTCACTATCAATTCACTGTTGGAATTTGTGATACTGGTGGTTTCTATGGTGCGATGAATCCACATTGGGACTTTCCTTAACTTTCTACTAAATTTAAACTTGTCGTTATTCCATTCATCTTAATCAGTGTAAAAACTAATCAGTTTCTAGGTTTTATATATATATTCTTTGCTGAGACTAATACTGGTTTTGTATTTTATCTATGCATCGCATCCTGAGCCTGCGAGTCTCTGCTCTCTGGCCTGCTTCTCCATTTCTGGCGAATGATGACACCCCTGCATTCCTTGATCTGGTTTTGCACGATGACTGCTCGACGTACCTATTGCTGAACTGAAAGTGATGGGGCGGTGGACCTCCCCTGCGTTCCCATGACACTTCTGACTTTAATCAATCATTATGTTAGAAGTAGAATGAATGTAAATTCTTGAATTATAGATGTTTAAAGAAATTATTGCCAGGTGGAAGCCTCAAAATTTAGGATTATGGTATGACAAATGGGGAAACATTAAGCAGTTAAGCTCGTTCGTAGTCCTGTCGTTGGAAGCTTGAATTAATGGATGTTAATTAAGCTCGTTTAAATAGTATACCAAATGAAATAACGTTCATAGCCGCTAAGCTCGTTCTTAGTATTTGATGGACGCTACGAATAATGGATGGTACTTAAGCATGTTTAGCATGCTTTTGGGAGCTTTGGATGGATGTAGGTAGTGTCTTCATACGGGTTGTTCTTGGCGGTTCAAATTATAGTTCCTTACAGCGTTTTGCAGATGTGGATTTATGTTCTTAAAAATTAGGTATGAGTGATTCTTATGTTGGCTCCCTGCTTTGTTTTGTTTCGTTTTCTTTTGTTTGGCTCTCTCTCTCTCTCTCTTTGCAGATAGTATGTTCCCCTAGTGGTTTCACGAACGGGGGCGGCCCAACGGTCAAAGGTGCCGGGTCACACATAGCAGTTCCACTAGATAGTGTGTCCCCTTCGAGGCGCTGTACTCGAATGGGGGCGGCCCTACGGTCAAAGGTGCCGGGTCACACATAGCAGATCCATTAGATAGTGTGTCCTCTTCGAGGCGCTGTACTCGAATGGGGGCGGCCCAACGGTCAAAGGTGCCGGGTCACACATAGCAGATCCATTAGATAGTATGTCCCCTTCGTAGCGCTGAACTCGGATAAAAGAAATGGAAAGAAGGGGGCGGCCCAACGGTCAAAGGTGCCGGGTCACACATAGCAGTCTTACTTGGAAATGGAATGAAATGAAATGAAATGAAAATGGAATGCCGCCAAAACACACCTCATCTTATGACACACTGATTATACATTTACATTCTTTCTTCTTCTCTCTTCTTGATGATCTTTGGTTTTGGGGGTTTTTACCCTAAAGTTTATGGAAGTTATCTCATGGAATTGTACGGATCAGAAACTGCCAATCAAAGTTTGTGAATGCCAACTAAGATGTAAATTAAGTATGTGAAAATAAATGTATTCTACTGCAAGAGTTTTTGTATGACTGAAAAAAGCAATCATTAAAAGCAGTGTGAAAAAATCCACCATCACCAACGGGTTTCGAAAAGCCGGTCTGCTGCGTGACGGAGAGGACAGCGCAAGTTCAGGAGTGAATTTGTCTCAGGATGAGAGTGACAAACTGACAGCGACAATAAAGGAGACACTGAGAGAGTGTGTGGCGAAGACAATCTGACGCTATTCCAATCCGACACTGAGCGGGAAGACTTCCATGGTTTCAGTGCACAGGAGGCGCATGCCGCGCAGAGGCACGCGTGCGCCTATGAGTTGCTACTGCTCTTAGTGACTTTTACCGGTGTGTTTTTTTTTTACCAGCCCCATTAGTGTTGTTACTACCATATTGCTGCCGTGTCCCAGGCACTGTTTGGAATAGAGCTGTGACGGTGCAGCAGGAGTTGCGGTGTCGCAGTTTAACCCCCCCCCCCCCCCCCCCCAACACAAAATCCCCCGGCGGCAGCGTCACAAATGAATACCGGTACAAGTAATAATTACAATGCAGTATTTTTTATTAACAAATAACAGTAACAACTAACTATCTAAACTAATCAACTAACTATATAGCTATATAGGCGTTGTAGACTGAGTAACGTATTTTCACGCCTATAAGGCGCACTAAAAAGTCATACATTTTCTTCCGCCAGCAGGGGGCGCCCTATGAGCCGGTGCGCCTAATGTGTAGTTGTGGGTCGTAGAAGAAGATGGAGTGAGGGAGGGAGAGAGACATAAAGGCCAAGTGGAACCTAACCGCATTGCAACTATCTACATTTTAAAGCCTTCTATGCTCCTTCTACCTCATAATAATCCTCAACCATTTCAGTACAGGAGTAAGCAGAGAAGCAGCTGGAACACTGCTTTAAGCTGCTGCTTTCGCTAGCGCAAAGGAGAAATGCAGAGACTGGCGCAAGTCTGTGTGTGCCTGTGTGCGTGTGTATGTGCTGAAAGGAGCAGAAAGGAGCCGTGACAGCACGCAAGCGTACGTCTGTGGGTGTGTATGCGTGTGTGCATGTGTGTGTGCTGAAAGCAGCAGCGTTTTCTAGCAAATTGAAATAGGGATGGGTATCGTTAAGGTTTTAACAATACTACTACTATTATCAATACTGCTTATCGATCCGGTATTTTAACGATACTCTTATCGATACTTTTTAAAGACGAAAAATAAATAAATAAATAACAAATTAAGAACACAAAGTGTTTTATTTCCTTATTATGCAACAACACTGTTTTTTTTAACAAAACATGTTACTTTATACATGAGAATGTTCCAGACAGGATATTTATTTAATTATTTAATCTAATTATGTTTATTCTTTA